>CM068962.1:3216852-3248465 GCA_035128595.1 Eptatretus atami
GTGTGTGTGTGTGTGTGTGTGTGTGTGTGTGTGTGTGAGTGAGTGAGAGATATCCATATCATGAATTCTCAATGCAGTGTTTCCAACCTCAGGGATGTGAGCATAATAAAACGGGGTCAAGTACAAACAAAGGTGGATTTTACAATTGCGTTGTATTCAAAAGGGAATCGCATCGAGATGCGCCCGAACCCCAACCCCAAATTCAACAACTTCAAAATTCTTCCCTTTTCCTTTTATATTACCTGCACACTAAACACACTTTTGGAGAGAAACTTGCTCCGAAGAAGGTAACCACTAAACCCGCTCAGCTGGCCGTGCAGTCCCTGACACCAAGTTACAAGATGCAGTGCATACTCTCCACCACTAACCCACCATTTCAACATGCTAGTCCAGGTCAGTAAACTCACAATTACAACTAGAGGGGGAGCACTCGGTAGAGTGCAAAACCTCCGCCGCCAATACTGCTAGGTCACTCAACGTGAACCTTGATAATCCCTATTTTTAATCAATTTGACGTCAACAGTGCTCACAGAGTTATAGTTTGCAACTTTCCCTTTTACTTTTAACTTTTACATACTCAATTCATTCGTCATAACTAGATTCCCTGAGACAGAAATTGATTTTACGTGGGTATATCCACCTGAGTTCAAAATCAGCCGCAATTATAATTTTGGCATGTTTTTTTGTTGAAAATCACTTATAACATGTAGAAATGCAAAAAAAAAATCGAAATTTTGTTGAAAAAAAAGTTGCAAAAAATTTTTTTTTTTCTCTAACAATTTTTTTTTGGGGGGGGGGGGGGTTGGAAATCACTTAAACATGTAGAAATGCAAAAAAAAAAATTCAAGTATTTTTTCAAAATGGTCGCCATAGCGGCCATATTGGATTTGGACCAAGTCAAAATCTAATGGCATGATCCTTGGACCATACCTAATCCCCCACCAAGTTTCGTCGAAATCCGTTGAGGAGTTTTTCCGTAATACTGTTCACAAACAAACAAACAAACAAAAAACAGACTAGGATCGAAGCGCTGGATACGATACTTTCATTCTGACCGATCCACCGACGAAGATTCATTGCCAAGACGTATTGGTTCACATACAATTGTTCCTCTGCCTGGCAAGATTTTTCCTATTGCGTATTTTGCCAACTGGCACTCCTCATAAAAAATGAGGGTAAATAGACACCCTATTTTTTGAAGGACTACATTTGAAAAATAATCGGTTTGCTGGTTTGTGCTGTGGAGCCTCGCGTTGCACACACACACACACACACCACACACACACACACACACACACCACACACACACACACGCAGAAAACACACGCACTTCTCTCAATGCTCTTGTTTGACCACACCTCCTGAGCACACAATATTTTCTATAAGCCACGCCCACTTTAAATAATAAATAATTGGAGGTGGTGTGTGGGTCTTGATCGTTTCCTAAATAATAAATAATTGAAGGTGGTGTGGGTGGAGAATAGTTTTCGGTAAATAAATAAATAATTGAAGGTGGTGTGGGTGGAGATCGTTTCGGTAAATTAAATAAATAATTGGAGGTGGTGTGGGTGGGGAATCGTTTTCGGTAAATAAATAAATAATTGGAGGTGGTGTGTGGTGGGGAATGTTTTCGGTAAATAAATAAATAATTGGAGGTGGTGTGTGGGTCGTGGAATCGTTTTCAGTAAAAATAATTGAAGGTGGTGTGTGGATCGTGGAATTGTTTTCGGTAAATAATAATTGGAGGTGGTGTGTGGGTCGTGGAATCGTTTTCAGTAAATAAATAAATAATTGGAGGTGGTGTGTGGGTCGTGGAATCGTTTTCAGTAAATAAATAATTGGAGGCGGAGTGTGGGTCGTGGAATCGTTTTCGGTAAATAAATAATTGGAGGTGGTGTGTGGGTAGGGAATCGTTTTCGGTAAATAAATAAACATATGATTAGAAATCCACAAAGACAGAAATGCCGGTGATTCCATTTATTTTGGATCCTTTTCACTTTGGTCAATAACGTTTGGATTGAGGAGAGATCGAAGGTGGAACGACGGTGTAATCCTTACAAACACTGTATACACACCTTAAATGACGTAAATAGACACCCGATTTTTGAAGGACTACCATTTGAAAAATAAACCTCAATCAAAATCGGCTCAAGTAAAATTTTCTAAATATCTCGAAGTGTTTAATTCCGAAGTCTCGTTTCTCTACATTCAAAACTGAAGGACAAGTATTGAAAATACTGTACGCGGTTTTTCCGGCCGCTGCACAGCAACGGGTGGTTGCTAGGCAACGAATTCAAACGCGCACATTCCCAGTATATATTCCACCTTTTGGCAAGTTCATCGAAATCGGTTCGCTGGTTCGTGCTGTGGAGCCTCGCGTTGCAGACACAACGCACGCACGCACGCACAGACAGCCGGAAACCCGAAATAAAGGGGAATATCATCATATATAGCGAATCCAAAAGGGGTGAAAACAGTAACCTCCGATCTTCGATGGCGGAGGTTAATAATTTTTAGCCCCCGTTGGACTTGGTCCGAAACAGGGGCTTATAGATTTGGTCTCAAGCTTCATGTTCGTGCATGCATCAGCAACCATATCTCGGACATGTATCGACCGATTTTATTCGTACTTGGCACAGATAATGAATGGTGGCTTACATAAGCACATCATTTTTTTTCGACATCAGATCAAAGATGGCTGACTGGTGGCCATTTTAGTTGATAAAACAACAACAACAACAAAAAAAACCCAGTGTCGGACAAGTCCTCAACCATTTCTCGGACATGTATAGACCGATTTTATTCGTATTTGGCAGACAGATAATGAATGATGGCTTGCATATGCACATCATGTATTTTTCGAGATCAGATCAAGGATGGCCGACTGGTGACCATTTTGTTACTTAAACGTGTCACCAACCATTTCTCCGACATGCATGGTCCAATTATGTTCAAACTTGACACAAGCACAGACACAATGGCATACACTTGTGCCCAACTTCATTTTGCGATCTGATTAAAGATGGCCGACTGGTGGCCATCTTAGTTGCAAAAAAACCCGATATTGAATACGTCCTCAACCGTTTCTCGGACAAACATTTACGGATGTTGTTCAAACTTGGCACACAGATAACGAATGATGGCTTACATATGCACGTCATTTCGTTTCAAGATCAGATCCCAACATGGCCGACTGGTGGCCATGTTGTAACTTAAATGTGTCCCCAACCATTTCTCAGACATGCATGGTCCGATTTTGTTCAAATTCGGCACAAGCACAGTACATGATGGCATACACGTGCCCTTCACTTTATCTTGCGATCTGATCAAAGATGGCTGACTGGCGGCCATTTTAGTTGCACATAAATATGGGCTAGCTGTTTAACTCCGTACAACAAAATTACTAAAACAACGGGCGCTCTGACGTTTCGTCTTTTCTACTTGTTTTAAGAGTATAAACATTCATCATGTGATATATTCGACAGGAAACTGGTGATCTTGTCTGTGCATGATGTTGGGGTCACCAGGATTTGCAGGTGTCTCAATGAGGTCACACTGAGAAAAAGATTGGGAACCACAGCTGTCGTGGTTATCGAGTGCATTTTTACATCATCCTTGTTACCCCTCTTGTGTTTTCTTAACCTTGAAACAGAGTTTAAGGGAAATTTACACTGCCTTCACAAAGTATTCACACCCCTCGACTTTTGTCACATGTTGTTGTGTTCCAGCCTGAATTTAAAATGAATTAAATTTAAATTTTTTGTCACCGATTCACACAAAAGACCCTGTAATGACAAAGTGAAAAGTTGTTTTAAGAAATTTTTACAAATTTAATAAAAATGAAAAGCTGAAATGTCTTGTGTCAAGAGGTATTCAACCGCTGAGTCAAGACTTTGTAGAAACGCCTTTGGCAGTGATTATAGCATCGAGTTTTCTTGGATATGTCTGTATCAGCTTTCCTCATCTGGATTTGGGGAGTTTCTCCCATTCTTCTTTGCAGATTTGCTCAAACTCTGTCAAATTGGATGGGGAGCGTCGATGAACGGCAATCTTCAAGTCTTTCCACAGATTCTCAATGGGATTCAAGTCTGGACTTTGGCTGGGCCACTCAACGACTTTCACATTCTTATTCTGAAGCCATTCCAGTGTTGCTATGGCTGTATGCTTGGGGTCATTGTCCTGTTGGAATGCAAATCTTCACCACAGTCTATGGTTTTCTGCACTCTGAAGCATGTTCTCCTCAAGGATTTGCCTGTATTTGGCTTCATTTATTGTTCCCTCTATCCTTACAAGTCTCCTAGTCCCTGCTGCAGAAAAGCATCCCCATAGCATGATGCTGTCACCACCATGCTTCATGGTAGGGATGGTGTTAGATGGGTGATGAGCTGTACTCTGTTTCCGACAGACGTTGCACTTTGCATTCAGGCCAGTGTTCAATTTTCGTCTCGTCAGACCACAGAATATTTTACCTGAGAGTCTTTCTGAGAGTCTTTTTTCTGAGAGTTCTGAGAGTCTTTCACGTGCCTTTTTGTAAACTCCAGGTGTGCAGTCATGTGCCTTTTTCTCAGGGGTGGCTTCCGTCTGGCCACTCTCCCATAAAGCCAAGATTTTCTGAAGTGCTGCAGAGATTGTTTTCCTTCCAGCAGGTTCTCCCATCTCAGCCAATGAACTCTGTAGTTCTATCAGAGTGGTCATTGGGTTCTTGGTCACCTCCCTGACCAATATCCTTCTTGCCCAGTCGCTCAGTTTGGTCAAACAGCCATCTCTAAGAAGAGTCTGGGTAGTTCCATACTCTTTCCATTTCCTAATGATGGAGCTCACTGTGCTGTTGGGAACCTTCAACACTCTAGAAATTGTTTTATACCTTTTCCCAGATCTATTCCGCCTCACAATTCTATCTCGGAGTTCTTCGGACAGTTCCTTGGACTTCACGGTAGATTTTCTGCTCTGACATGCACTGTCAGCTGTGGGACGTAGTATAGAAAGGTATGGTTCTCTTTCTAAATCATGTCCAATGAATTGACCACAGGTGGGCTCCAATAAAGGTGTAGAGACATCTCAAGGATGATCAAAGGAAATTGGATGCACCTGAGCTCAATTTGGAGTGTCATAGCAAAGGGGTTGAATACTTATTGACGTGACATTTCAACCATTCATTTTTAATCAATTTGTAAAAATTTCGAAAAACTACTTTTCACTTTGTCATTGTGGGGTATTTTGTGTAGATCGGTGACAATTTGTTTTATTTTATCCATTTTAAATTCATGCTGCAACATAAAATGTGACAAAAGATGAGAGGTGTGAATATTTTCTGAAGGAACTGTAGACACGTTCACTTTTCCAACTTATTTGGTCCACAACACGACAGCAGGACCAACACCTCTCTCAACATGGTTTACTGTATTCCATTCAATGTAATTGGACACGAAGGAATTTTGTTTTCTGTCTGATACATTAGTTTCTCTTCTTGTCCCTTTTGATCAAGCCAAGACACCGTCTTTCCTCAAGTCTTTGCATGGTGATCAATTGTCGTTCAATCTCCTGTGTTCAGAGACAATGATTCATGACCACACGTCATTGCTGGTAGAACACACCGATCGGAAGCTTTCCTGTTCAGACACAACGGCAGTTTACTGTGCTATGCATGACGTTTAATTTTCCCAAATTCCGTTCATCCTGCTCGAGTTCATCACTTCACTTCCATAAATTGATTCGTATCCATTTGGACAAGTTGTCCTGAGTAAATACAATTCCTGGTTTATTTGTGTACAAATGATCAATCTGAATCTTCCTTTCGTGCATAGCGGTTGAAGATTAATTTTAAATCTTTAGGTGTCTTTTTTTTGAGGTGTAATCTTTTGACTCTCCAAAGAGAGCTCTTCCATTGTGATGTCCAGTTCTTCAGCATGGTTTGAAATTACAATAACATAATTGGGGAAATCAAAGGTAGTTTAGTCTCTCTCCCTCGATATTTATTTCCCTACTTACCTGAGCCATTGAAGGTGGATGGAAGGTGTTTTCACCCATCTGTCTGTTTGTTTGTTTGTGTGCAGGATATCTCAAAAAGTTGTGCAAGATTTCAGACAAAATTTGGTGGACAGGTTAGGTGTGTGACAAGGAAGAATTGATTCGATTTTGGTGAAGATTCAGAGCCGGAACGGAGAATTTTTTATATATTTTTAAAAGCGATTCTTCACCATCATTATTCAAATCCATGATCTTATCTGCTTTTTGTACATCAATACCAACTCAGGGTTCTTCTTGGTTACTCTTTCAAGCACTTTGGAATTACTGTACTTTTGAAAATTCACTGTGCAGTATCACACTATCTTTGATTTTTTTATCGATACCAATGTGAGTGTGTGTGTGTGTGTGTGTGTGTGTGTGAGTGTGAGTGTGAGTGCGAGTATGAGTGTGTGTATGTGTGAGTGTGTGTGTGTGTGTGTGTGTCCTCCATAACTCCAAAACCATAAAACCGAGCAGCCTGAAACTTTGCATGCATACTAAGAAAACTCCAAGGAAGTTCATGAGTGAAAATTGGGTGTTTGGGGTTAATTAACACACCCCTTTTGAAGATAATTAATAGCCTTATTTAAATATTTATCAGGTGATTCTCGGCAACCTCGCTCTCTGGGTCTTAAGGCGTTTCCTGGGTTACCTCACTGGGGTTTGAAGTTGCCATTTCTTTTTTTTTTTGGCCTGCTCAACCATGCCTCGACTTGGAACAGGCCACAACAATCTCTTCATGATAAAGTTAATTTTCTCCCCACTTTCCTCACTCATATTATCGAATGCCTGTTCATCATAGCTACGAATCGTTGTGTGCATCACTTTTGTAAGTCCAATAGTTTTAAAATTAGGAGCTTGGAGCGATTTCATGCATTATATGATACAATTTTCCACAATCTACTCTTACGGACTGATTAAAGTACATCATCAAAATATTTCGGCTTTGAGGGTCGGGCATCGTCCGGATTAAATAAATGTCGAAATCTGTTATGAAATCTGATAATTTAAAGAAATAACGAGTCTCATAACTAAGCCGATATACCTATTTACTTTAAGCAAGTGAGGCAATGTTCCCTCCTCCATACATACACAAGAAAATGTGAAATTTCTGAAGCATTAAACTTATATTTTTCTACTGTTTGGAGAATTATATCGAATGAACAAAATTTTTTTAGGAACGTACCAAAATTAACCAGCTTCATTGAGCTGTATGATTTAATGTATTCACTGCTCAACCTCGCACCCTGTGCCCCAGAAGGACTGCCTATCCATAACATCTGCCAGATCTGTGTATATTTTTGGAGGTTTCACGATGTGCTCTGCAGGGAATCAAAGCAAATGTGCTTTAAAAAAAACAAAAAAACGGACGTTTTAAAAAGAAAGTTACAATGTTTGTGCAGACCGCGAGCGATGGACCACGTGATGCTTGCACAGACGAGCAGACAAGATAACAGATTATCTGCAATGTTTATTTCACGGGCGATTGAACTTTGCGATGTCTCCATTGTTGCTCCACATGAAGCTGCAACTCGTTTTGTGGATAAAGTCATTATTTGGCTGAACCAGTGAATTTTGCTGAACTGATATGTACATGCTGAACAAAGGGCTGAATACCTTTATAACCAGTGAATTTTGATATGTAGATGGTTTTTGTAGGTATTCCTGACATGTAACCTCCAACTATAACAGTGTTTAGTTTGATCGCTTCAATTATGCATAAAAAAGTTCATTTGGAGAAATTGTTTTGACGTAATTCACAATTCATCCAAATGTGGCATTATGGGGAGGGGTGAATACTTTTGTAGGCCCCTGTATACACACACACACACACACCTTTGTGAATGTGTACGTACCATGAAAACCGAGATAATGTTAACGGTTGTGAAATTTTCAATACACCAGAAAGGCCCTCAGGTGAGATATCTCGATAAGTCCATGTGTAGTTAGCCCAAACCTTTGACAGAGGGAATTTATGTGATCCATCCGGGCTGCGACGCTTGAGTTAGCCATTTTTCTGTTCTACTTTTATTTCAAACAAATAGCATCTCAACAACCACGCATCCCCACCACAGCGCCAACACACACTACAACGACGCACCTCCACCACCTACGCTACCACATCTTCGCCACTCGCATTCAATCAGCACGTGCGGTCGCGATCTCCGCGCAAGAACAGAACAAAAACCACCAACGATGCTCGGGGGTTTTTCCGCCTGTTTCTCCGTCTAAATTCTCCGCGCTCGGTGTGGTGGAAGTGCGATCCGAGCCGGGGGTCAAAGGTGAGAAAAGGTGGGGGCCTCTTTTTGGGGGAATAATTCCCTGGCCTGAGCCAACACTGACTCCCGGCGCCCCGCACGGGGCGGGGTGGAGGGAGAGCGAGAGGCACGCCCCCCTTCGGAGAGCTTCTCCAAGAAGCTCGAAGGGAGGCGGGGCCGAAAAGGGCGGAGCGAAGGGCGGAGCCCCGCGCTACAAAAGGCGGACAGCACGGACTTGAAGAGGTTTCTTTGTCGAGGCTTCCTGTCCTCTTGTCTTGAAGAGTTCCTGTGTTCTTCGGGTTGTTTGAGCTTCTGGGCTGGACGTCGTCTTCTTCTTGGGGCTGTGCTTGTCGGGGGAAGAGGTCTCTGCGCTGCGGCTTGGCGAGCGGCCTGTCAATGAAGGCACGGACGGGAGACGCGGCAGCGCCGGTTGTGAGGTGGACCTGCGCGTCCGGACGAGGAGTGCCGAGAGGGTTCGCCGGCCGCGAGAGAGGTCGGGGCCAGGCGCGACACGCTGACGGTCGTGGGAGAGGGACTCACCAGCCACGAAAAGGGAAGTCGCGACTTCTTTCTTTTTCCTTGCTTTTTGTGTAAATGCTTGTGGTGGCGCCGTCCGTAAGTAGAACTGCGTAAGTGTTGCCGTGTGTCGGTCTTAGTCGGTAGTATCTCTCTTTTGCTTTTAGTGTTTGACTGTTTTATGTGCATGTTTCTTTCTGTGCTTGAATACGTGCCTTTTGTTGTATTATTGCTGTGACTGAATATACGTGCTTGCTTTGTGTCCGTGTCGCGCAATAAAATGCTTGCTTGTTGAACTGTTCCCGCTCTGCTTCGTCTCCTTTCTTTTATTGATTCTCCATCCTGCATCGCGTAAGAGATTGGTAGTGGGTGTAAGTTCCAGTAACTAATCTGAACCGTCGAGGTCGACGATAACTCCGCTCGGTTATCTCTGCAGTACAGAACGAACCGCTTAAGCGTTCGTGTCCGAAGTCGACCTGCGGCGGGTACGATCGCCCGAATTAACCTCCGCGTAGGTACTTAGGTAGGTTGAGTTTGGCGAACAACCCTATCCTACGCGGTGCCGATTGGCACGATTTGTGAGTGAGGTCGAAGACCCACCGTGACTAGCTCCGGCGTTGTTGAGAGGGTCACGACTGAATTGTCCATCCGGTGGGCGACGTGCCGCGATTCGAGTTACGTGGCCGTTCGCACGCCGGGGGCACGAATTCCCAACAATATTAACATACACATATATGTATATAATCCGGTTACAACAGGCTTTCGAGGGAATTAGTTCCCATAAGTGTGGAATATTTGGGAGTTTGACAGGAATGTCCTTTGACAGTATAATGCAGGAACCTGGAAATTCCACGTCATCCCTCCCCCCTTCCAACTCCAGTCCACATCCCTCCCTCACACACAGGAAGGCACACACAGACTGATTAGTCCTGCAGCGGCCCTTGAGTTGACATGCAAGAAGGTATCACTTTGGTTTTCCATTATTTTCTTTATTTGTTCTCCAAATATCCTCAATTATTTGACGTATTAGGACAACATGCAAGGCTGTGTGACATCAAGAGCTTTCGTTCACAACCCTCCAGGATTCCGTGTGCAGTATCACGTCACTTCCGATTACGTCAAATAAATTAAATAAAAACCTGCTTTCGATTAGTATTCGGAGCAACTCGGTTTTCGTCACCTCCAACTTGCCACGGATGGATTAGCAAGGAGTCTGAGGTTCCGATTGTTGGAGAATCCATTCATTTCCAAACGAATGAAGATTTCTTGATGAAGTAACTGAACGAAAAGGAAATTCGTCTTTTTTTGTTTGTTTGTTTTTTTGCGACGATTTTCCTTTAACAGCATAAGTCACAAACTGTTAAGACCGATGAGGTTTCTCAGTAAAGTAAACTAACGGAGAGGTAATTATACGTTGACGGAATTGACCGACTAGTTTGTGGATATATATATATATAAAGTTGAAAGTGTGTCGGTGTGTTTCTCTGTGACCTATGCACGCGAAAAGTACTGGACTGATCCTCACCAAACTTCACATGCTGACAGAACATGTACACCGGGGTGTCCGATGTAAAAGAATTGTACTTCCGACTTCCGGTTTCCGAATTATGACATCATCACCTGATTTTGTAACGTTAATTTTCAAGTTCAGCCGAATGACATGGGTCCAACGCCATATACAATATATCTAACATATGATTTTAAGTTTTTGTTTGTGTTTGTTTGTTGTCTGCACGTGCTAATCTGCTGAAAGGTGAAAGATAGGAGCTAACCACTGAAACAAAAAATGTCGGGATGAGCCCGGGAAGGTTATAGGCTATGTGGCAAGACCCTCGGCCGGGGGGGGGGGGGAGGTGTGTGTTTCCCCCTCACCAACCCCCTTAGCCTATGACTGCCATGGCCCAATAGGGAACTGATACTGTGCTCGCGTCAGATATATGTATAGAAGATTAAATTCATTCAAAAAGAACCTGGCAGTGCCAGGTGCATTCACCTAGTATATATATATATATATATATATATACACTGATGAGCCAAAACATTATGACCACCTGCCGAATATGCTGTTGGTCCTCCATGTGCTGCCAAAACAGCGCTGACCCGCCGAGGCATGGACTCCACAAGACCCCTGAAGGTGTCCTGTGGAATCTGGCACCAAAACATTAGCAGCAGATCCTTCAAGTCCTGTAAGTTGCGAAGTGGAGCCACCGTGGATCGGACTTGTCGGTCCAGCACATCCCACAGATGCTCAATCGGATTGAGATCTGGAGAATTTGGAGGCCAGGCAAAATCGTGAACACTTCATGTTCCTCAAACCATTCCCGAACAATGTGTGCAGTGGCAGGGCGCATTATCCTGCTGAAAGAGGCCACTGCCATCAGGGAATATCATTGCCATGAAGGGGTGTACCTGGTCTGCAATGATGTTTAGGTAGGTGACATGTGTCAAATTGACATCCACATGAATGGCCGGACCCAGGGTTTCCCAGCAGAACATTGCCCAGAGCATCACACTCCCTCCACCAACTTGTCGTCTTCCCACAGTGCATCTTGGTACCATCACTTCCCCAGGTAAACGGCGCACACGTACACGGTCATCCACGTGATCTAAAAGAAACGGAACTCATCGGACCAGGCGACCTTCTTCCACTGCTCCAAGGTCCAGTTCCGAGGCTCGCGTGCCCAATGTAGGCGCTTTTGACTGTGGACAGGGGTCATCATGGGCACTCTGACCGGTCTATGGCTACGTGGCCTCATACGCAGCAGGGTGCGATGCACTGTGGATTGTGACACATTCCTCCCGTGACCACCATTAAAATTTTCTGTGACTTGTGCCACAGTAGACCTTTTGTCGGTTCGACCAGACGGGAAGGCCTTCGTTGCCCTGCCGCATCGATGAGCTTTGGGGCCCAAGACCCTGTCACCACTTTGTTGTTTGTCCCTCCTTGGACCATTGTCAGTAGGTACTCACCACTGCTGACCGGAAGCACCCCACAAGCCATGCAGTTTCAGAGATGCTCTGACCCAGTCGTCTGGCCATAACAAATTTGGCCCTTGTCAAAGTCGTTCAGGTCTTTACTCCTGCCCATTTCTCCTGCATCCAACACATCAACTTCATGAACTGACTGTTCACTTGCTGCCTAATATATCCCACCCTTGACAGGTGCCATTGTAACAAGATAATCAATGTATTCACTTCACCTGTCAGTGGTCATAATGTTTTGGCTCATCAGTGTGTACATATATATTATATATATATATATATATATATATATATATATATATATATATTGTTACGGTTGTGGAAATTCACAGAACACCATTCAGCTTCCCAGAGATCAGTTATGTAGATAAGTGTGTTCAGATTAGATTTCCCCACCGATGTCGAAAGGAATTATTCGCGTAACCGGGCTGTGATCTTTGAGTCAGCCATTATTCTTTTGCTATCTTTATTTTGGAACAACCGCATATCAACAACTACAACCGCCTCTCAACAACCACGCCATCCCCACCACAGCGCCAACCACGACATCTCCTCACCATCTCCTCAACAACATCTCCACAAACGAACAACATCGCCTCACCTTCATCTCCACAAACGCCGCCATCTTTTTGCCAGCCACGGCGAATCCCAGCGAGCGGCACTTCCGCCAAACACGACGGCTGCCTCGTTGGGGCAACGGCCGGTGATTCTGCCACGTCCGCTTCCATGACCGGTGATCTCTGCCACGTCCGCTTTCTCCGCATTTCGCGACGAGATCGGATCAAAATACCAAAAGGGGCGGAGCCAACAGGGGTGAAGGGTGAGAGTGAAAGATCAAACCTCACCCACGGACCCCATAAAAAGGCTGCTGAACGCCAAGCAAGTCGGTCTGGGTGCGCCGTGGCGTTCGTCTGAAGTCTGGGAGCGGAGTCGAGCTGCAGTCGGTCTGGGTTCGCCGAGAAGTCTGTGAGCAGTCTGTCAAGGTTCGAGTCCAGTGGAGGGCAGTCGGGGTCATCGGAGCGCAGCGAAGCCTGGAGCGCAGCCAAGCCGGCAGTACCGTGCCGAACTGTGGGTCAGTGGACACAGCCGGAGAGAAGTCGCCAGCCGCCCCGAGACGATCCGAGCAAACGCAGAGGAACAGGCGGGCTCGTAAAAGAGCATCAACTCGTAAAAGAGCAAAGGCCCGTTCGTTCCTCCGAGGCGTCGTCGGCTAGAAGCCAATCCATCAGGCCGCACGGCGGGGCCTGGACCAACCGAGCTGCCGTGTTTACGGCGAAACATCGAGGGTCGCCCAGCGAGTCACCACGAGGGTGGCAGGTAACCAGCACGGCCTCTCGGAGCTCTTGCGGTCTCCACAGTTCCGCGAACATAAAGGCCTACGGGTCCAGTTCTGCCCTTCCTGTCCTGGGGTTTTCTTTGTAAGAAAGTTGTGGCGCCGTGTCCGCTAAGTAGAATTGTGCTTAAGTGATTGTGTACATAATAAATAGATACGGCTGTAGGTCTTTTGTTACTCGTGTCTGTCCCTACCCCCCATCCATTGCATTGCATACGTGCTTGAATACCTGCATATGTGTGACAAATAAATGTCCTTGTTTGAATGTTCACCTGCTCGTTGCGTCCTCTTCCTCCATTGAGTTGCCGTATTGCGTTCGGGATATTAGCTGGCTTTTAATAGATAAGATAATCGGGTCCAACGGGCCTCCGATAATACACCGCTCGGCAAATCGCAACGGAGCGGAGTGCTTAAGCGGCTCGTTTCCAAGCAGGTCCCGTTGAGTGTAAATCCCAGCATTTCTGTCTGCGCGCATACTTAGGTAAATCGACAATTCGCGGTCGGACCCTGTCGCGCGTGGACAGAATAGTTGGCTGATTTACGGTGTGATTAAAAACACACCCGTAGCTGGATTTCGGCGTTTATCCGAAAGCTGCGACTAGAGTTGCCGTCCGGTGGGGGCGCGCGGCCGCGATTAGTTAAAGCGGTCTCTGCACGCCGAACGGGTGGAGATCCACAACAATATATATACTTCGGTGGATGTGCGAAACCATCGGCTGACATTGAATGATATCTTGAAGAATAAGGGCAAGATATTTGGACAAGTGGGAAAGATCGTGAGGCCGGTGGTAAGTGTGAAACGTGTGTCCTTTGAAGATGTCGATGACGCGCTCATCATCTGGTTTCGGCAAATGTAGGCTCAGCCAAATATTCGGTTGGACGGTGAAATGCTGCTGCTGAAGGCACGTAAAATTCGCTGCGGACCTCGGGCATGATGATGCCAGACCTTGCGATGCACTGGATAGACAGATTCAAAGTGAGGTGGGGAATCGGCAAGGTCAAGAAGTGCGGCGAATCAGGCGGCGTGGATTTGGCAGTGTGCACAACTGGAATGATGGCATATTGAAAGACATCTTGGAAAGGTATCAGCCTCGGATGTGTACAATGCGATGAGACTGGGCTTTTCTGGCAGATGCTGCCAGAAAAGTCTCTGGGTTCGTTGGTCATTCCCATCATTGGTATAAGCAGGCGAAGATCCGTGTAACGTTGCTGGTTTGGAGCGAACATGGATGGCACCGACAAGCTGCCTCTGTACGCAATCGGGAAAAGTAAGAATCCCCGAGCCTTCAAAAGTGTGAAGCACCTGCCTGTGGCCTACTCAGCGAATAAAAAGGCGTGGATGACTTCTGCCCTGTTCGAACAATGGTTGGTGAAACTGAACCGTCGTATGTCACTTGAAAAAACGCAAAATTGCGTTCGTAGTTGACAACTGCCCCGCTCACCCTGCATGTCAACTGGAGAACATAGAACTTGTATTCCTCCCACCCAATACAACCAGTCACACTCAACCAATGATGGTGGCGTCATCAGAAACCTGAAACTTCACTACCGCCAGATCCTTGCCACGCTCGCCTGAATGCAGCAGATGAGGGAATCCCATTCAAATGGGATTTGCTGGATGCCCTGATAGCTGCCAAAACCGATGGGGAAAGGGTCTCCAATGCTACCATCGAACTGCTTCCGTTCGGTCGGGTTCGTCAATGCGGATCACAGCGCCATGAAGTTGATAGGAGAGCGATGACGACCATGGAAACCAGTTCCGCAACGTCTGGGAAAGACTCGCTGAAATCTTTGGTTCAGACGTGATGCCCTCATTGGAAAAAATACATCAACGGTGACGCTGAATTAGCAGCACCCAACAAATGACTGATGCAGAAATTTGGATTCTGTGAAGAACGTCTCCGACGATACGGGTGACGTGGACTGTGTGGACATTGTTGATCTCGAGGACTCAGGGGAGACTACATTCGAAACGCGCCTCCAACTATTCGGGAGGCATTCAGCGCCTGGATGTGATGCGCCGATACTGTTCTTTTGGTGGAGGATTGCCCAGACAACATCATGGAATACAATGACCGGTTTGAGTCCTTTCTCATGCACCAGATGCCCAAGAGTTTGAGGCAGTCAAACATAACGGATTACTTCACGCAGGAGTAAAGATCGATCGAGCTTAGTGTTGAAGTCCGATCATAGTTTTATATTGGCTTTTTGTACATTACCGCACTCACTTCCACATAGGCATTGAGTGGTAGTCATCACCACGATGACTGTGTGTCATGTAATTTGTCGACATACCATCACCGATGGTATACGAGTTATCTTACATTGTTCATTATCTTTACTTTTATAAAGTGATTCATGAATTCCATCTTTGCTTGATCACTTTCCAACTCACCAATGAACCCCCACCTATGCCCCGAGGATTGTGTTTCCCTTTTGGTACAATAGCCTATTTTTTTTTTTGTGTTCGGAACACATTTGGAGCACATTTTGTGTTCGCATACGCGTAAGTCGTTACATCTCCAAGTCGTCACTTTTTTCTCGTCCCGATGGTGACGACTTACGCCTAGTCTACTGTATTTACAGTGGGGAGAACAAGTATTAGATACACTGCCGATTTTGCAGGTTTTCCCACTTACAAAGCACTAGAGGTCTGTAATTTTTATCATAGGTACACTTCAACTGTGAAAGACGAATCTAAAACAAAAATCTGAAAATCACATTGTATGATTTTAAAATAATTAATTTGCATTTTATTGCATGAAATAAGTATTTGATCACCTACCAACCAGTAAGAATTCCGCTCTCACAACCGTTAGTTTTGTCTTTAAGAAGCCCTCCCATTCTCCACAATTACCTGTATTAACTGCACCTGTTTGAACTCGTTATCTGCATAAAAGACAGCTGTCCACACTCAATCAATCAGACTCCAACCTCTCCACAATGGGCAAGACAGAGAGCTGTCTAAGGACATCAGGGACAAAATTGTAGACTTGCACAAGGCTGGATGGGCTACAGGACAATACAAGCAGCTTGGTGAGAAGACAACAATGTTGGCGCAATTATTAGAAAATGGAAGAAGTTCAAGATAACAGTCAATCTCCCTCGGTCTGGGGCTCCATGCAAGATCTCACCTCGTGGAGCCTCAATGATCATGAGAAAGGTGTAGGGATCAGACCCAGAACTAACACGGCAGACCTGGTCAATGACCTGAAGAGAGCTGGGACCACAGTATCAAAGAAAACCATAAGTAACACACACGCCGTCATGGATTAAAATCTGCAGCGCAAGCAAGGTCCCTCGCTCAAGCCAGCGCATGTCCAGGCCCGTCTGAAGTTTGCCAATGACCATCTGGATGATCCAGAGGAGCAATGGGAGAAGGTCATGTGGTCTGATGAGACCAAAATAGAGCTTTTTGGTTTAAACTCCACTCGCCGTGTTTGGAGGAAGAAGAAGGATGAGTACAACCCCAAGAACACCATCCCAACCGTGAAGCATGGAGGTGGAAACATCATTCTTTGGGGATGCTTTTCTGCAAAGGGACAGGACGACTGCACCGTATTGAGGGAGGATGGATGGGGCCATGTATCGCGAGATCTTGGCCAACAACCTCCTTCGCTCAACAAGAGCATTGAAGGTGGGCGTGGCTGGGTCTTCCAGCATGACAACGACCCGAAACACACAGCCAGGCAACTTAAGGAGTGCTCCGTAAAGGCGCTGTCACACCTTGACGTTTTAGCCAGCAATGGCAACGTATAAAAATGTATGTAAAACGTTGGCGTACGCTGAAGTTTTGAGTTTTTTTTTTTTTAAGTTTTGGTCGTATTCATAACGTGTTGTCGTATGCATAACATATTAGTAACGGGCACAGAACGTTTCGTTGTCTTAAGATAACTTTACCAAAGAATGCTTAGCCTGTTGTCGGCGTTCACAACCTATGCCCAACGATAGTTAAACTTAGACATAACCGCGCTGCACGTATCGCCGACGGACTCGTGGCGTTCTCTGTTAAAAAGCTGCCGCACGCCGATTTAAATCATAACCGCCTGAAAATTGGAAGTGTCAACATCGCAGTCACACCTTGACGATTTAGCCAGCGTATGCCGACCTATGAAAAATGTGTCTAAAACGCTGGCACACGTCAAATACGGATGGGTAAGTTGTGTATACGTTAGGAGCACCTGAAAAAACATGAAAGTACGCTGTCATATTCCGTGGTACGTCAGTACGTCGTGAAATTTCAAGCATGCTGAAAATTTACGACGTACTCGACGTATGGCTCACAAGTTCCGCATACGCTGGCATAAGTTATCGGCACGCTCCGCGATCGTTGTCACACGTCGACACGTTACTTGTAAGTTACTCATAAGTCGAAAACGTCGAGGTAATGTTTAGCATACCCGAAACTTAATTTTTAACCTATGAGTAACGTGCTTTGAACCTATGAGTAGCGTGCTTTGAACCTATGTGTAAGTATCTCAAACGCACATTGTCGTATGTAGACGAATTTGATTGACGTCTTCCGGACGACCACAGAACTTACTGAACGTGTTTCTAACTTACATCTACCGCATAATGGCGATTTGGCAGCGTTTAGGGGAATTGGTATATACAAATGGGCTTCACAAGAGGAACCCGTCAATGTTCCAGACTCCATGTTGAGTAGATGTCAATGTCAGTAGTATCAGTAGTAGTAGTATTAGGTGAGCGTGTCAGTAGTAGTAGTAGTAGTAGTATTGGTAGTAGTAGTAGGTCCATGTCAGTAGTAGTGGTGAGCGTGATGGGGAGTGTGTGGTGATGATGGATCCTCGTTGCGTTCACGAATAGAGACTACTTTCACCATTGTTCGAGTTCTTTTCGGCTAATTTTTTTTTCTCATTCCCACATGAACTATTTTTTTGTTCAGTTTTAAAGTATTCAAAACGACTTGGACAAATGCATAATGTACTAGTAATGAACACAGAACGCTTCGATAACTTATAGATAAGTTATACCAACGAATGATTAGCGTGTTTTAGGCGTCCACAACCTATGCCCAAGATAGCTAACGTATGCATAGCGTGGCAGCGTATCGTCGACGATTATGAGGTTTTCTATTCATAGGCTGCAACTTCACTTTTAATAAATGCCTGTCACTCGCCTATTGTTTTTTGGACGCTGATGCTCGGCAATTGAAATGTTTCCATTGAAGAGTTAAATCGCTTCCACTGGACTATTGAAATGATTTAATAATAATGCTTGGTTATCCTTGGACCCACTCTGGCTCGCAGCTCGTCGAACATCGCTGGGGGCATTCGCAGGAAGTTGATGAAGGATGCATGGTCCTCGTTCCGGAGTTCCACCATGAGCTGGTCATATATGCCGTAATGGCGTCGCCTCCCGATCCATGGTCTGACCCAGTTCCTTCTCCTCCGTTCACGTCTTCTTCTCCCGGCTCTATTGGCACGCAACTGGACAGTGTCAAATCGATGAGGTCATGTTGATTTCGAGGACAGGTAGGTATTGTCGTCTCAGCCTTGCCGTATCCTCCATCTCTGGAATGACATGGACATGTACTCACCACGAAGTCTAAAAAAAAGACGGGTTCCTCCTGCGAAGCCCCTTTTATATAATCATTCCCCTAATCGCTGCCAATAGCCATTATACGGTATCTGTAAGTTAGAAACGCGTTCAGTAAGTTCTGTGGTCGTCCTGAAGAGTCAAATACGTCTACATACGTATTTGTGCGTAGGACACTTTACAAATAATTCCCAAGCACGTTACTCATAGGTTATAAATAAGTCACGGGTACCCTAAACATTACTTTGACGTGTTTCGACGTATGAGGAACTTTCAAGTAACGTGTTGCGAAGTGTGAACAACGTTCGTTGTAGCGTGCTTACAAAACGTTACTCATAGGTTAGAAATAAGTTTCGGGTACGCTAAACATTACCTCGACGTGTTTCGACTTATGAGTAACTTACAAGTAACGTGTGTCGACGATCGCATAACGTGCCTACAACTTATGGCCAGCGTAGCGGAACGTGGAGTCATACGCCGGCATACGTCGTAAAATTTCAAGCATGCAAAAATTTGAGGACAACCCAAAGTACAACGTTTAAAGCCAGCGTACTACGACGTATGGCAGGTGTTTTCAGCGTGCTCTTAACGTATACAAAACGTACCCATAACGTATTCGACGTGTGCAGCGTTTTAGACAAATTTTTCATAAATCGGCATACGCTGGCTAAATCGTCAAGGTGTGACAGCGGCTTAAGAAGCATCTCAAGGTCCTGGAGTGGCCAGCCAGTCTCCAGACCTGAACCCAATAGAAAATCTTTGGAGGGAGCTGAAAGTCTGTGTTGCCCAGCGACAGCCCCGAAACCTGAAGGATCTGGAGAAGATCTGTATGGAGGAGTGGGCCAAAATCCCTGCTGCAGTCTGTGCAAACCTGGTTAAGAACTATAGGAAATGTCTGATATCTGTAATTGCAAACAAAGGTTTCTGTACCAAATATTAAGTTCTGTTTTTTCTGATGTATCAAATACTTTTTCATCAATAAAATGCAAATTAATTATTTTAAAATCATACAATGTGATTTTCAGATTTTTGTTTTAGATTCCGTCTTTCACAGTTGAAGTTACCTATGATAAAAATTACGGACCTCTACGTGCTTTGTAAGTGGGAAACCTGCAAAATCGGCAGTGTATCAAATACTTGTTCTCCCCACTGTATATATAATTGTTACGGTTGTGGAAATTCGCATTACACCATAAAGGGTTCCTCAGGTGAGATATATCGGTAAGTTCATGTGTAGTTAGCCCAAACCGTTGTATAGAGAATATATGTGATCCATTCGGGCTGCGACGCTTCAGTTAGCCGTTTTTCTTTGGCTATTGTTAATTTGGTGCAAGAACAACACAAACATCGCCACAACCAACATCTCACGATCACGCCATTCACTACACCACGCCACCTTCCACAACTACGCTACCACATCTTCGCCACTCGCCATTCAACGAGCACCGTGGGGCGCGTGCAAGAACAAAACCAACAACGCTTATGGGTTTTCCCCGCCTAATTTCCCCACCTGATGCTTCCGCCTGAATCCCCCCACCACACTTGGTGTGAAGGGGAGGGGTGCGGCAGCTCGCTCCCGATGGTGGATGCACGGCGTGAGGCGGTCAGAGTGGGGGCACGCCCCCTTCGAGAGCTTTCTGGAAACGCCTCGAAGGGAGGTGGAGACAGAAATGGGGCGGGGCTGGGGCGGAGCGAAGGGCGGAGCCGGCCCCTACAAAAGGGTGGGCATGAAGAGTCGTTGTTGGTTGGTGTTCCCTTGTCCCAGTTGGAGGCTGAAGGCTCTTGGTTCGTTCAAGCGTATGACAAAAGCGTGGACGTAAAGGTCGCCGAGAACGTCGTTCCCTTCCTGTTCCCTTGTCCCTGAAGGGGAATTGTGGAGAGTGGCGGTGATCGTTCTGGGTCGGAGGTTCTGTTCGTTCGTCGAGCTGTCAGCGGACCACACGAGCGACGCGCGGCAACGAGCTCGCGGACCACACCGGAGGGACTCGGAGTTTCGGTCGCCAAGACTCGACGGCTCAGGGAAGTCGCGACCTCCATTTCTTTGGGTTTTTGTAAATGTTGTGTGTGTGCGCCAGTCTTGAGAAAAGTAGACTGTTTAAGTGTGTAATAATTATATTCGGTTTTTAACTCTTCCCTGCTTCCTTTGACTGTAGGCTGTATATACGTTGTTGTGTGTAATAAAGTGCTTGCTGCTTGAACTTGTTTTCCTCGTTTCGCTTCGTCTTTTCTTTATTGAATCTCCATCTTGCATCACGTAAGGGATTGGTAGTGGGTTTTAAACACACCGGTAATTAATCGGAACCGTCAAGGGCCGACGATACTCGCTCGGTATCCCTGTAATACGGACGAACCGCTTAAGCGGTTCGTGTCCGGAGTCGGCCTGTGGCGTGGGTCCCATTCCCTCGGGCAAGATACCCGCACGGGTACTTAGAGTATTCGCATTCGGCGATTCACCCTATTTCCACGGGTAGACTGCGGACTGGGTGTGGTGGGGTTAAACCCCCCCGTGACTGGTTTCTGGCGTAGTCCCAGGAGGTCACGACTGAATTGTCCGTCCGGTGGGCGACGCGGTCGCGATTCGAGTTACGTGGGCGAGTCGCACGCCGGCACGGGCGACGAATATAATATATATATATTATACATATAATATATATATATATATATAGTATATATATATATATGCGTGTGTGCACATACTGTATAGACAATATTTCCACATGTTCATCCATCAACACCTGCCACCTCTTAACCCTCACCCCACCCCAGTGCATGATAAATTGAGACCTCCAAGGTTGCACGTGATAAATTGCAAAAGCCTCAACAAGTGTGACATCACAGCAATGAATGTAGTGCTAATAACTTAGAATCCCACCCTGGAAGTGTGGACGGAGTTGTAGGCATCAGGGTAAGTGCTCCCAGCAGCCTGGAAGGTAAAAATGGAAGTGGGGGGAGGAAAGGAGGTTGTTGATTAAGAGGACAACTGTGTACATGAAAATAATTGGAGGATGGGATTAATAGGAAACCATGTTGGGCAAGGAGGGCAGAAAAGGGGACTGTGGAGAGTGAGTAAGGAGGGGTAGACATTGTGTGTGGACAAACTTACAAACGACCATGTGAATGTATTTTAGATTTTTAGCTTATCTGGAATTGAAATTCCACACGTGGTTTTGTCATCCGTGTCCTATCTCGACTTTTCCAGCCAAACCGCCGAGCCGATCCGACTAATTTGGCAGCAACGTTCCTCTCCCGACTGGTAACAGTAATTCCATAGATCGTTCCGGTCACGTGACTAAGTAGGACAAAATGGCCGACTTAGTGAATTTCTTCAAAAATCTTCTTCTCAAGACCCATCAGTCAGAATGCTACCAAATTTGGGGTACATTAGGCCAGGGCCCAGCGGTCCTATTTTTACCTCAAAGCAACCAAAATTGGGTTCAAATGCATGAGTTGTGAAAGACACCCACGAGTACAAAGAAATGTACACAGCACTTACATTTGAATCTGTTCACAAAGTATTTACTTTTCACAGGAGGAGTTAAGTTTCGGTAATCTTTCAACTACATTTCGCAAAGCGTTACTGGTTAACTAGCTACAAGTACAACAAATGACAGAACAATTATTAATACACTATGTGAATGCAGAGTTAATAGAGTACTTTGTTGGATATAAATACTTGTCGTACAGTTCACTCGTGTGTCGGGAAACCTCGTTAAAAGTGTGAAGCCAGTGGGTAATTAGCTTGTGTGTCAGGTGATCATCAGTAAAACCACAACGTCCAAACTTGAATATGCATCAGCATTTTGATCGAACCGACAATGTTGAGGAAGTGAGCAAGGTTACATGTAAAGCACCGCCCAGTGGACATCGGTGAGCTACGGCAAACCTCCGAAATAGCATGAAGGCAAGTTAATTCATTCCTTCTTGTGCAACAACAAACTTTGCTGTTACCTACTTAAAGCTGCTCTGTAAGATACTTTTAACATACCGGTGTAAAGTATTGTGGAATAACGCCGACAGCAATCAATAGTTAATGAGACCAAGCAGTTAGAAAGGTATCTCTGAAAAGCTATTTGATAATGCCCAAATTAAACAGCTGCAAGTCCATGTGCTTGAACGTCATAAGGCCAGTTCTCAGTTTCAGGACGACGACATAAGGGTCTGTGTCATTTACACATGGAAACGGCATCCTGATGGGAAGTTGGCTCAGAGTGTTTGCCTTGCCACTGATTTATGGTTGAATAGGCCTGTGCGCTCTGACATAGGAATCACTGGTCACATGATTATAAAATATGTCCCAAAGACAATGTTGTTTGCCTGCAAAAGTGAAAAGGGGAAACACACAGCGAATAACATCCTCCTGTACTACGATCAAATTGTCGCTGCCAACAACACGTCGAGTAAAATTGATAGCATTGTCACTGACGATGCTTCCAACGTGTTCACGGCCTATGGACTGCCAGGATTCCAGCCACAAGCTTCTCGGGACTCCAGTAGCAATGCCTGGATTATGAGTGTGTCAGAAGATGGTGACCGCGTGTCAGATGTCTGTTCTATGGAATATCTGCTTCAACTGGAGGGATCCGTTTTACGAATCAATTTCAAAATGTTCTGAGGAATGGACTCCAGTCAGACACAGACCACCAACGTCCGACGCCAAAAAGTCCAACTTCCTGAAAGATCGGCCCAAGGTGTTGTCCAATAATGCTACATATTGGAATAGTCAAATCAAGATGGTGACAAGTGTATTGAGTATTGACGAGGAAAAAGCTTGAATCCATAGATACAACTACCCTCATTGCCAAAGACAACGTAATCAGCATAATGACCACCGTTGAGGAAGTTAAAAAGACATGCTACAGGGAGACCAACGTCTCACAGCCAGTTTGGTCATCCCCTCTATCTGTCGTATCAGGAGACACCTCACTTGACCAGAGTGTAACAACCAACTTGGGAATGTCCTCAACTTCCATTGAAAAACTATCAAAAGTATGAGGACAGGATCATTTACAGAACAGCAGCTATTCTGGATACACACCTGAAGCTTCGGTCTTGTGAAGGTGACCAATGATCACGATTAAAGGACGACTTCCTCACCCAGGCCACCACCTTCACGATGAGGTTCACAAGGCCATCTTCAGGTGGATGAGTCTTCTTTTCCCCAGTGCAAGGTACATATTTGCCTTCTTTGAAGAAGAGGACCAAGTTTATGCCCCCAGTCCTCATGCTCAAGAAATGATAACCCACTTGAAGGAACCTTGCTCACCCGCCAACACAGATCCTTTTACCTTCTGGAAAGATACCCAGCACCAACTTAGCTGGCCATCCAAGCTTGCTCAGCTCAGCACTACCTGCACATTCCTGCCTCCCCTGCCGTGTCGAGAGGGTGTCCTCCATTACTGGCAAGGTCTTTCGGCTTGAAAGGACTTCACCGTCTGAGAGCAACTGTCAAGTCAAATAAGTACAGGTGGTTTGGTGTGATCTATAACAGAGAAAACATGTTGAAACAATTTATTTCCAAATTACTGATGAATCAAGTTATTATATTGTTGTGGAAAAGACTCCTAGGGGTTAAAAAATGCTTCACATCGCATAGTCATTGAGTGCTTAGAATGAGCATAAAAGTAATTAAATGTGAAATTATATATGCATCGCTATTATGTTCAAATCGAGACAAACCCACCCTCATGTCTGTCGAAAAACCCTCAACACTGTGAGCCTTTATTTAATGTTTTGATGCTTTGTTATCAGTCTTAAATGTTCCTTTTCAGCGTTTGATAGGCCAAGGCACGATGTTAGCAGGAAAAGGGAATCTTGTCACACAACCTGACTGCAACGAGAGGGTCATTGGTGGCTGAAGGGTCGAGGAAGGGTTAGGGTGAATCATGTGACTGGGTCGAGTGTGCGAGAGGATGAGCATGCAGGCGGGGTGCACGTGCATACGTGGAAGTGTCGTGGGCGTGGTGAGCATGGCACAAGTGGTGCGTACTATGGATGTGAAAGGGAAAGGAGAAGAAGGAATGTTGATGGGGAAGCAGTCATTGGAGACGGACGGTGTGGCGTGAGGTTCAGAGTGGCTTCCCAAGGGATTAGCGAGCACAACTCCGGCTTGGGGTGTGAAAAGGGGGCTCGGCCTGTTGGAAGGTGTGTGTGAGAGAGCCCCTGGCCCCGGTTAGAAATAGTTAGGAGGGAATTTCAGTGCTCCCTTCGGGCTTTGTGGAGAGTCCAGAGGATGAAAAAGAAAAAAAAAAACCGCTGACGCTTGGCCTTGCTTCGTTGCCCCAGTAAGCTTTTGAGAAAAAGATGATGCAGAAAGGCTAAATGGGGAAGGGGACACATCCCCCATGAGCCGCACAGAAAGTGAGGAGAATACAGCAAGTAAATTCACGCGCTCCCCCACCCGCCACGAACATTGGAAGAAGGGTCGGGAAACCGCTACCACCAAGGTGTCACGTGGGGACCCACGCGGAGAGCAGTATGCACCATCCTGAGTGCACAGCAAATAGTGTAGGGAACGTGGCCGAAATGGACTTCGCAACCACGGCAGAGAGATCTACTAGAGGGATCTCATGGGGGTCACCGGAGGTCTCGTGGTGGTATGTGTGATGGACATGGAGGCCGTGGCTGCTGGGTCTGTGGGGAATCCACACGGCCCAGTGGGTAATTAGGTTGAAGACCGAGGAGGCAGGTTGATGGGAGACAATGAGGATTAGAGGGATGATTATAGAGGGTGTGTTTAAATTGCCGTACAGAGAAAATTATTAGCCCCCCTTGGACTTTTTCCAAAATGGGGGCTTATTGATTGGATCTCGTCCATCCGTACGACCGTCTGCTGTCATATCTCGGATATGTATAGACCGGTTTTCTTCAAACTTGGCAAAAAGACAATACACGATGGTATACATATGCATATCGTTTTCCTTCTCGATTCGATCAAAGATGGCCGATTGGCGGCCATTTTAGTTGTAAAAAAAACCCGGTACCGAACAACTCTTTAAACATCTCGGATATACATTTACCGATGTTGTTCAAACTTGGCACACAGATAATGAATGATGGCTAACATATGCACCTCATTTTTCTCACGATCAGATCCAAGATGCCAATTAGTGGCCATTTTGTTACTTAAACTTGTGCATGACCATTTTTCAGGCATGCCTGGTTCGATTTTGTACAAACTCGGCACAAGCACAGGTACATGATGGAATATGCGTTCCACCAACATGATGGAATACGCGTTCCTCTCCTGTCACGGCTGTGTGGCCTTTAATGCAATTCTCTCATCCCCTCTTCCCGTCCAGGCTGGAGTTCCTCAAGGCAGTGTTCTGGGCCCAGTGCTTTTTCTGTTTTTCATCAATGATCTCTCAGATTCCTTGGAAAATCCTCTATCTCTTTGCTGATGACTTCACCCTCTGCCGTACCATCTGTCATCCCTCATATCAGCAAGCAGCAGCTTCTACACTCTCTGCAGATCTGGATAAAATCACAAGCTGGTCCAACACATGGAACATGTCTTTAAATCCTGACAAATCTCAAACTCTCACTTTGTCTCTCCAAAAGGACAGTCTGGAACCCCCCCCCCCCTATCTACTTTCTCAACAATCCTCTTAAGAAGTCCTTTCATTCAAACTTTTGGGTCTCACGATCTGCCATGATCTTTCCTGAAAAAGCCACATCTCCAACCTGGCCTCCAAAGCCAGTCGTCGACTGGGAATCCTCCGTCGTGCAAACTCCTTCTCGGCCCACCTGAGCTCCTGACCATGTACAAAGCTTTCGTCCACAGCCTGATGGAGTACTGCTCTCCCTCTGGGCTGGTGTTCCTGCCTCCCACCTTTCTTGGCTTCACGCTGTGGAAACCAAGGCATTTAGGATCATTGGCATCTCCCGCGATGAGGCTGAGTCTTTGGGCCTCTCACTCTCTCTCACCGCTGGCAGGTGGGTGGTCTTTGTCTTCTACCATCTCCTCTTTGGCAATGCACCCCCCCCCCCAGCTCTGTCTGTTATCTGTCCCACCCATATTTCCGCAGGGCGCTCAAGGTCCGTCAGCAAACCCCTTCCGGTTAAACTACCAAAATCAAGAATCACTGCTCACCTTCACTCTTCAAATCCTCTTTTGTCCCATCTTTGGAACAAACTCCCACACTCTTCAATCCCACTCTTTCCTACAGGTTTTCAAAATAACTGTTCACCACCATCTCACATCTTCCCCCATCCAAAACCATGATCTTTTCAACCCCTGTTAATCCACCCCAAACCCACCTCTTTCATATTCCCTGCTTCCCTTCCTGAAAGTCCCTGTTGTGTCCATCTTGTTTACCCCGTGTACCCCGCCCTATCCCTCTCCCTTCCACAAATCTCCTAACGTGTCTATTCCCCACTGTTTTGTGCTTCCCTCACCCGTTCCTCTTGTTTCCTGCTCCCCTTGTTGTACGTTATGTGTGTTAGATATTATACGAGCCTCGACATTGTATATAAAGTAAAATAATAAATAAATAAAAACATGCTTACTTACAAATAAACCACATTCAGCAGATTGTGGACAAAATAACTGCTGATTACCATCCATCCATTCATTGGGATCATACTCTGTGCAGAGCATTGATGCTGCCAAAGCAGTCTCCTGGGCCATTGGGCACAATCCTGGACGGGTCGCCACTCCAGCACAGGATACCAGCAAGCTGGCACTT
The DNA here is from genome assembly GCA_035128595.1 of Eptatretus atami. Taxonomy (NCBI): domain Eukaryota; kingdom Metazoa; phylum Chordata; class Myxini; order Myxiniformes; family Myxinidae; genus Eptatretus; species Eptatretus atami. Next base: position 3,244,191 of record CM068962.1, read on the forward strand.
ATTTTGCCGACCTCAGAAGGATGACAGGCAGAATCAACCCCACCTGGAATTAATTCAACAGAAAGTGGGATTTGAACTCAGGATCCTAGGATCCCAAGCCCACCACCCTAACCATGAAGCCACACCAGGTATGCTGATTACCCTTACGCAGGTATTTTGATAGCAGGTGATCTTAACCGCCTGAACATCTCGCCTCGAACGTCAAGCTCGACGGGCCATGTGGTTAAGCAGCCAACAATACAAGAAGTGATATTGGATAAAATTATCACAAATGCTCACACTCTTTACGAGGATCCTGAGATCCTACCACCTGTTGGAACTTTCAGGTAGAATAATCAATATTCTCAATGCTTCCTTTACTGAAGGAAGTGTTCCCGCTCAGTGGAAGAGAGCAATCGTCAATCGTCATTCCGATTCCGAAATCAACTCAACCAGTGTGGAACAAATCGAGACCAATGTCTTTCACTGACCACTTTTCAAAGGCAGCAGAGAATTTTGTAGCGAAATGGTTGGTGAGTGATATTAGGGATAAAATTGACAAAAATCAGTATCCATGGTAACAGGTCTGGCAACTCAACATTACCTCATTAAACTCGAGTGAAAAATTATGAGCACGCTGACAAACCATTAAATCACAGCTCAGTGGTGGTAATCGATTTCTCGAAAGATGTAAATGGCAGACCGGCTCTAATTCCTTGAATCTGTCGTTTCCTGAACCAAAGAAGTCAGAGTGTGCGATACAAGGGTGCCTTGTCAGAGAGTGAGATCCTTACGGGTGGTAGAGCTCAAGGTACCAAGTTAGGCCTCCAATGCTTTCTGGTTCAGATCAATGATGCAATGGCTCAATTGGAACAGGAAGCAGAACCCCATTTTGATGCTTAACTGATTGAATTTTTTCCAGTATGCGATACGAAAGTATGGTATTTTTTCAGGCAAACCAAATGAAACGTAAGACGTTTGGTATTGTGTATTGTGTAAGAGCTCTCCACCTTTTTATACCAAAAACTATACATTGGGTCAAAGCTCAAATCATAAACTATAATTTTTCATTGACAAAATGATTTGTAAGTGATTGATAAAACCAGGGAATTACTTCTGCCCACCAAAGATGGACGGAGGTTATGTTTGCACCCGTCTGTTTGTTTGCGTGCAGGATATCTTAAAAAGTCATGGACCGATTCGGACGAAACCTGGTGGACACATTGGGTGAGTGACAAGGATGAATTGACTAGATTTTGATGAACGTCCAGATCTGATCATTTTTTCAGCGATTCTTCACCAGAGAGAGGGGGCCAAAAACTATATTCAGTAAGCCCTCAAATATCATGGGTTTCAACAAATCGCAGGCAACCTGTGGTGTTTCGATTTCGTTATCGTAATTGTTGAAGCTCAGAAGAGTCATCGTTTGCGTCCCATGCATGTACGATTACCTCCCATTACGAGCCTTGTGGTGTTTCTCCCACACCATTATTAATGAGCCCAAACGTAAAGCAATGGACAAAATTAGTTGTACCAAAAAACAGAGAAAGGTTATGACGTTGGGCGAAAAGATCGAGTTGTTACATCGGTTGGTTTGAGGAGAAAATGCGGCATCTGCACGGTCCGCCATTACGGAGTCGATGATCGTTGGTATAATCTTCCCCATTCATGAACCTTCACTACCCTTCAAACCTAATTGCCAAATGTTCATTTTCCAACTCCGTATTCAAACATTATTGCCAAACACTTAATTTCCGACACCCAGATTCGAACCCCCATTCTCATGCACAGCTCATGAAACAAATTGAGGTGAAGGGATTTATAACTGAACAGGTTTTTTGGGGGGGGTTTTTTAAACACCGATGAGACGGAAGATGGTCATCTCGTACCTTTGTCCCCAAGCAGGGAAGATCATAGTTCAAGGTAGTCATTAATTAAGGATCGTGTTACCCTTCTCCGTTGTGTGTTGTGGCAATGCTGCAGGCGTCTTCATCGTAAAGCTAATACTGCTTTTCCATTTACTGAATCACCTTCCTCACTCAACCCTTCCCCCCTCCAACAGCATCATCACGAGATGAGTCTTGTGGTTTCTATTTATGGAAGAGTACAGTGCGAGTCCATAATATGTTTACCATCACCAACCTCGCTGTGTTGTAATCAATTTTAAAAGTAAAAGCCTTCTGTTTTTGTTTAATTTCCACCATATTTATTGTATTTCCATGTGTATTTCAATGTTAACATGCTTTATATACATATTTACATGTTTATTTTGATTGTGATGTGTATATTTTTGGCTGCTGTCGATCGGCCTCGATATTTTCTCGAAGTCCAGGAACCGAATCCCCCTCTTCCCATTGGCCCTTGGTTTCCACGATCGTGGTTTCAACTATCGTGCCATTTTTCCAGGAACCTAACCCCCGTGATATTGGAGGGTTTCCTGCATTGAATACCACATACTTTGTTAATTGCAATAGTTTTTGAATAACTACTCTCCAAATGAATATTAAACATGTCCCAGGTTACCAAATTAAGATATTTTGAATATATCCCCGAGAGTCGTAATAAAAAATTAGTTAAAATATTACTTTTATTTACATTGAAAACACATTATGTCCCTGTGCCAACCATAATGTCCCAGGTTACCAAATTAAGATATTTTGAATATATCCCCGAGAGTCGTAATAAAAAATTAGTTAAAGTATTACTTTTATTTACATTGAAAACACATTATGTCCCTGTGCCAACAGGACTGTTCTCATCCCTACATCCCCTCTCCCCCAGTGAAACTATGAGGAGGGCCTGATGGATTTATTGAACTCATAATACCCGTTCCCTCTGTGAGCAAAATACGGTGTCAACATCCGCTCCTCCAGCAGGGGTCAGTGCTTAAACCACCTGGACAATTTTCCTTGTACATGTCAAAATTGCAAGTCTCCTCCATTCTTGCCAGTGGGGAGGTGGAAATCATTTCATGCCAATGACCTGAACCTGGGTACCCCCAGCAGGTATGCTAAAATTGGTGCTGATTGGCCCAGCTGTTTCTCCCATATTGTTAGTGTCTGTGACTTCTTCCGCTTACCCTCAATACCTCCTCCCCTCCCCCAACACCCGCTTACGTAGTACAACCAAGGATTTAAATTCCCGTGATTGACCAGAGAGCAGGAAGTGGAAACCGGCTGCTTTTTGAGGTGGGACCTTGCCGTTTTGCAAAGTGGGAACCTGCTGGCGTTTCGGAGAGGGAGCCAGCAATGATGGCAGCTTGAGTTTTGTCTCGGTGTGCTGATCCCTAAATGAGGATAGAACCTTGAGGAGCAAGGAGCTGACTGCCTGCCGTTTCGTAGAGGCAAAAAAGATTTGTGGCACCTTGAATGATGGGTATACAGGATGGATTAACGTGGCCCAAGAAACAGGTGGCGACAGAAAGGCCTCCTTCTAAGAAGTCTGCTTAGGAGAGGTTGCCGAGCCCTGGTGGCCTCCGCATCACAGCGTGGCTCCAGTGTGGAGTTCGCCAAGAGGAGGAAAAAAAATAAAAATACAATAATACACCCGAACGGGTTTGACGGTCAGCTCGGATACAAAACTTGATGCAACCGAGTGTTAATCAACCTTAGCGACTACGGAAAGTGAAAACAGAATTCAAATTGAATTTAAAATAAACTCGTGAGGCCGCTCGAAGCAAAAATCTCCATATTCTAGGAATCATTCCCAACATCATCATACCATTTTCAAACACACGTTTATGGCCATGAAATAAATACTCTAAGTGTGTGCATTTAATGGCTGTATCCAGGACAGAGCTGGACCCCAACTAAAAAAGGACCCTCGGGCCACCAAGAAGCTCAATCACTCGCTGCCTGCACGTCTGCGCGGCGACACGTGACCAGCCAGCTCGCCGTGGGATGAAATGCCCTAACAAAATCTTAAAACGTCTGTTTTTCACTGGAATTCTTTCAGGTACTTGTAGAGAACATCCCCAAACCATCTAAAATATAAACATTAATCTCAGACGCTATGAATAAACAGTCCCTCAGGAGGACAGGTTACGAGGTGAAGCAGTGAACGGAAAGCATGTGGTGTCCCTTCCAGTGTCACGGTTATTTGAATTGAATATATTTTCCTCATGAAAAGTGTGTTTCTGAGCGGATTTGCATGAAAATTATCTTCATCCGACGTGTAGAAGGTCCCAACGTGGACCTACACCTACATCCGACGTGGACCTACACCAGAAGGTCCCAAAAGTGAAAACAGAAATCAACGAGAACTTAAGACAGCCTCGTTATATGGCATGGAAACGGA
>CM068962.1:3283690-3301398 GCA_035128595.1 Eptatretus atami
TCTGTCTGTCTGTCTGTCCGTCCCTCTGTTCGGTCCAGTGCTCCGTTAATACAATGGCGATTTCGATGAAACTTGGTTGGTAGGTTCATACCATGACTAGTGTGTGCCAAATGAGAACCGTTGCTATGGACCCATCCGTTGCCTAGCAACGGGACTTTGAAATTTTTGAAAAATCATAAAAAATTTTATTTTTTCGAAAATCAAAAATCGGGCCACGAGCGACTGTGGGCAGTACATTCAGCCATATTGTGAAAAATTTCAGCCGGATCCTATGAAAAACTGTCGGAGAAGATAGACTTTGAATAAACCCTGGTCGAAAACAATAAAAAACGAAGTTCGTTATATCTCAGAGACTATGAGTCAGATATACATGAAACTGGTATGGTAGGTTCATGGTATGTCCTAGTTACGTCGTGGAGAAAGAACCGTTGCTATGGACCCCTCCGTTGCCTAGCAACGGCCGAAAAACCTCTAAATCTGGGGTATTTAATGAAAAAACAATATGCAGCATTAACCCTTGAAGCTAGAATCATGAATTTTCTTGTGCTTAATCCTCAGGTCATTCCCCATAGAACGGACCCATCGCGTCAGGTTCTATTTGGTAGTCGACTACCCATGTCCACCTACCGGCTTGTCTGTCTGTCTGTCTGTCCCGAGCATAGCTCCGTGGGTTTTGATCCGATCCTGATAAAATTTTGGTGGACGTTTATATCATGATCTAGTTGTGTTTTCCTGAGAATGGGCGTGGTGCGCCCATTATGGGCGGAGCCACGCCCAAAAAAACATGTTTTTAGGGGTAGCAGTTTCAATTTGCATCTTCTCCTAGGGGGTTTGTCGAATCTGACAGGGGTTTCGGTATTTGGTTAGCCCAATGGCACCTGCATAGCCCCACGGAGCTCAATTTTTCATTTCGTCCCAGGTCAAGGTCACAAGGTCACGAACTTAGAAAATTTGTGAATTTTGACATAAAAATGCATCTCCTCCAGGGGGTTGTCGAATCTGCAGGGGTTTCAGTATTTGGTTAGCCCAATGGCGCCTGCATAGCCCCACGGAGCTCGATTTTTCATTTCCGTCCCAAGGTCAAGGTCACAAGGTCACGAACTTAGAAAATTGCGAATTTTGACATAAAAATCAGACGACCGCCCAAACTTTGAGAGCTAGGATGACAATATTTTTTATGCATAATCTTGAGGTCATTCCCCACCTAAAGTCTTGAAACCATTTGCTCCATCTCGAACACCTTGCCCGTGGCGCCCCCTTCAAGTTTGTTTTTACGCTGATTTCATCAAAGTATGGATAATCCGAGGAGTGCGAAATGCCATATAGGCCTATATGACGTTATATTGTTCCTGGAATGTCCAGAGGAGTTTTGCACCAAAGGTCATAATCCTTGACCTTTAAAGTTACAAAGGTCAAATTTTCAAAGTTTGGGGAATCGAACCGGCGGTTTTCGACCTTCTTCGACGAACTAACTCCAATAAGCTATAGCACGTATCCTGTTCCCTTATTTTAATGTCCACAACATTGTTTTGTGACCTTTAAAGGTTATGCAAAGGTCAAATTTGAAAGTTGTTGAACGAAACCGGGTTTTCGACATTTTGCAGCTAATAACCTGTCACTCGTACCACATCATGTTGATCATTTTTATAACTTGGTCAAAAATTATCACATTGTCTCATCCTTGACTTCTGAAACAATCTACATCGTCAAATACCGCTCGTGAACCATTGTCATCTTCAGACTTGTATTTAACTGCGCTCACAGATACTACAAAGGAAAGCTGCTCTGTTCAAGACAATTACATTCGTTTGGACAGAAAATGTTCACCTATTAAGCCACTCCTCCTTGTTGGTCACAATGGCAGAGGCAAAAGAGTTTTGAAACAAGTGCACATTTGAGGAGAGAAAGGGGAGGGGAGGGGGAGGGTGAGGAGTTGAAGAACTCCAGAAATTAATTTTTTATTTCAGGAAAACTTTTCAACTCCCCTCATTTGAACAATTCTATACACTATGGAGAGAAGAGAAGATAAAAGGACATTTCAAAAAAGTGTGTTCTACATATACCAATCGACACAAAAAGTTCTTTACCTCGATAAATCCGCACCGGCAGGTGGGTGAACTCCAAACCTGACTCAAATCAAAATCAAAGCAAAGAAGCAACTCAAAAACTCTGAAGACGCTCGGTACACAACAAGATAACTTTTACTGGCCGTGATGTACATACTGCTGTACTGGATTATATACACCCCCTCAAACCTCTTCCACACTCCTTCCCATTCATAATCTCCTTCAAAAAAAGAGAAACATTCACCAAAAATCCCTCCTCCACAAACTATGCCTACTTGACACACCATTCTATATCCGGAAACAGTCAGAAACCTTGTGAAAACCGAGCAACCGTTAAACAGAGGTTAACGTCCAACCACATCAAAACGCCTGTCCTCTCTGCCTCCGCCGACGAAGTCGCCTGTGGCATTATGTTTTCAGTCCGTCCGTCCGTGATAGGTTTTGTTTCCACGATAACTTCAGAACGGCTGAGGATCAAAGTCGAACTTGGTACGTGTACGTGTGTACGTGTAATGATGTAAAGATGAACCCATTCGATTTTGGGGTCAAAAGGTCAAAGGTCATGTTCGGCAAGAAGTGTGTACCGTACTAACATGTGAACCAGTGATAGATTTAAACCAAACTTGATGTAAGTGGAGAGTATAATGCAAAGATTAACTGATTGGATGGCCGCATCGAGGTCAAAGGTCAGAGTTCATGATGTTTTCCGTTACCGTGACAACTTAAGATCGGACGAAGGGATCGAAGTCAAACTCGGTAAAAGTATGTATAATGATGCACACAAACCGAGTAGATTATGGGGTCAAGAGGTCAAAGGTCAGAGGTCGTGTCAGGTTAAAAATGTGATATTTGAGAACAGCTGAAAGGATTTAAATCAGACTTGCTGCAAGTACGTATCATGATGTAATAATGCGGGCGGAGACGTACCTGTCAACGTCGCGACATCGAGGAGTTGCCGTTCTAGTTACTCTAAAACTCCACTTCTAGCACAAACATTACCCGGTCATGACATGACAAACAACTCACTTCCACATTGAACCATAGATCTACAACGTACCATACACCACCGAACAAACACATGTTGAAGAACACGTTACACAAACCATCGTCTACAGGAGCTTGAAACATGGACTTGCGTTGCACACAGACTGCACAAGCCTCACTGGTATGCGAGACGTATACTCATAAGCAAGTTAAAAGCTTGTCTGCATTATCCAAATGTATCCTTACTCGCAAACTTTCCTTTGGCAAAATATCGACCACGCTTCTTCCAAACACAACCACACAAACCATTCCTCTTCCCTTCTCAGAATTTGTTCCAACTAGTCGGGCCCGTAGGTGCGGGCCCGTAGGTGCGAGCCCATATGGTCGTAAACGGCGACTGGATTGCGGCATTTTTTCACCCCCCCCCTCTCACCCATCCCTCCCCCCTCTCACCCACCCCCCCCATCTCTCGCCCCTCTCTCGTTCCAGTACCCTCTCTCGTGGTGAGGCGTGCCAGTATGTGCAGCTTCGTTTTTTTCGTTCTCGTAAACGACGACTGGATTGGGGCATTTTTTCAATTAGATCGGACCAACCGTATCATAAATGGCCATAACTTGGGAAACACCTCGGAAACATACTCAGGTCCCCAGCGTCAATTGTGACGTCATATCAAACGAAGAAGAATTGTGACGCCCCCTCTCTCTCCGCTCCCCCCTAGTCTCACCCCTCTCTCTCTCGCCCCACTCTCACCCCCCTCTCTAGCCCCCTCCTCTCTTGAATTGTGACACCCCCTCTCTCTCCCCCCCTCTCTCTTCCTCCTCTCTCCCCCCCCCTCTCTGTAAATGTATTCACAAAAAACAAATTAATAAACATTAATTGTGACGTCATTTGTGACGTCATAGCACCGTGTCTTGTCATTGGTCGACAGATAAATGCCGTAACTTGGGAACCGCTCGTCCGATTGATATCAAACCTCGAAAAGGCACATCCGCGGGCCCCGGCAATATTCCTGGAAAGTTTCAATCGATCGGGACCGGCGGTCATCGAGAAACTGTGGTCGCATACAGACACACACACACACACACAACACACACACACACACACACACACACACACACACACACACACACCACACCACACACACACACACACACACACAGATTGCTGGAATTATAGATAGATTTATGGTACTGGTGCGGGCCGTAGGTGCGTACCCGTCGGGTGCGTGCCCGTACGTGCAGCTTTTTTCCTTCGCTCTCGTAAACGACGACTGGATTGGGGCAGTTTCAATTAGATCGGACAACCGTATCATAAATGGCCATAACTTTGGAAACACCTGGGAAACAGCTGAAACGGATGAAGAAGAACGATATCAAACCTTGAAAAGGCACATACTCAGCGTCCCAGTGTCGCAAAAAAAACCCATTGTGACTTAAATAGTGATGTTATAGCACCGTGTCCTGTCATTGGTTGATAAATAAATGGCCATAACTTGGGAAGCACTTGTCCGATTAATATCAACCTTGAAAAGGCACATCCTCAGGTCCCCGCAATATACCTGGCAAGTTTCAATTAGATCGGACCAGTGGTTGTCGAGAAACGCGGTCAACAGACACACACACACACACAGATTGCTGGAATTATAGATAGACTAGTACGTGCCCGTAAAAAAATATATATATAAATAAATAAATAATAAATAAATAATAATAATAATAAATAAAAAACCACACAGGCCGTTTCTTCGCTCTCACGTGCCCGTACGTGCGTGACCCGGAAGTTCGATATTATTCGCAGTTACGATAATTCGCAATTTATTTTAATACCCAATTATTCAATAGCGCCAACGTATTTTACCTTTTCGCAATGTCGTGCAAGGAAAAACAAAAAGAGAAAGAGAGAGAGAGAAAAAATTTACTTCCTGGTTCGGAGCATACCAGCACTCTGATGTTCCCGAAATTTATACACCGTCTAATATGAAAACGATCATAACTTGGGCCATTGTGTTTATCTATAAATGCGGCATAAGAAATCGGAGAAATTATTAGAATACACGAAGTCATCACTCTCCGGAAGCCGCGTACGTTGTAACCCGTAATTGGGACCGCGGCTGAGCTTCCCTTCCCCATCGGCCACGCCCACGCAACAACGTGTCTTGCCATTGGTTTGTAAATAAATGGCCATAACTTGGGAAGCACTTGTCCGATTAATATCAAACCTTGAAAAGGCACATCCTCAGGTCCCCAGCAATATACCTGGCAAGTTTCAATTAGATCGGACCGAGGTTGTCGAGAAACAGCGGTCACACACAGACACACAGACACACAGACACACAGACACACAGACACACAGACACACAGACACACACACACACACACACAGAGATTGCTTGAATTATAGATAGATGACAAGGAACAGCAAGTTGCATGTTGTAGCAATGGTAGTAGTAGTCGTAGTAGTAGTAGTAGTAGTAACAAGTAGAACTGCGCTAATAACTGAGCAGTTCTGCCGGGTACCGAACGGCACCCGTCTCATGACAATGCCATCCACACCGCCCGTTGCAATGACGATTGCCATCCCTTTTCAGCATTTTCAATGAAACGATATTTATCTCATGGCTAGTCAATCCCAAGAACTGCCACTTGCAACTATGAACAAATGCTTCCGCTGTGGGCACTGACAAACTACAAGCCACAAGGAATAAAGTTGGATAAGTATGAAATCATATTCACATCTTTGGAGTCATATTGATTGAGGCACACTTTGTTTGGAAGGATCGATTATAATACATTTAAAACAATCTGAAACCACTTAACCATGATGTTTTAGTTATCAAAATTTATCCCCGTGGGAACTCAATGATATAGCGAAAGTTTGCATCGATTAGTTTGCGGTTTGACGGAAGTAGCTCCGTGGTATCGATATACTGGTGGGCTCACACCTGTGTAAAATAAATAAATATTTATATACAGGTACAAAATACACAATGGTCATTGTCCATTACGTAACGACACTGTATGTGATGTACAAAATCATTGACACAGTAATTTTTTATTAAGTTGTCCATCTTTTCCCCTTTTTATAAGAACGGATATTTTACTTCCAACTTCAACTTGGAATAAAAATGATTTTGTTTCAAGGGAAGTTCAGTACTGGTAATTGGCACAGGACAGGGTCCATCACCATCGTCAATCGCCACGTCGTTATGACAACACAAAGACACGACACGTGTAACAACGCGACACGACACGTGTAACATCGCGACGCGACACGACGCAGTGTAAAACATCGCGACACGACACACACGACACGACGTGTAAACATCACGACACGACACGTGGAAACATCGCCGACATGACACGACACGTGTAAACATCGCGACACGGACACGTGTAAACATCTCGACACGACGCAACGCACCACCACACGTGTAAACATCGCGACGCGACGCGTGTAACATGACACGATGCGACACGTGGAAACGCCGCGGCGCGTGTTAAACATTGTGACGCGTGGCAACGTCATCGCGACGCGTGGTAAACATCATCGCGACGCGTGGTAACGTCATCGCGATGCGTGGTAAACGTCGCGGCGCGGCGTGTGGTGTGGTAAACATCGCGACGCGTTGTAAACATCGCGACACGTGTAAACATTCGGGAGGCGCGTGGTGCTGGTAAACATCACGACGCGTGGTAAACATCGTGACGCGTGGTAATCATTGCGACGCGTGGTAAACATCATCGCGACGCGTGGTAAACATCATCGCGACGCGTGGTAAACATCGCGGGCGCGTGCTGTGGTAAACATCGCGATGCGTGCTGTGGTAAATATCGCGGCCGCGTGCTGTGGTAAACATCGCGATGCGTGCTGTGGTAAACATCGCGGCGCGTGCTGTGGAAACATCGCCCGATGCGTGCTGTGGTAAACATTGCGATGCGTGCGTGTAAACATCGCGGCGCGTGGTGTGGTAAACATCGCGACGCGTTGCTGTGGTAACAAAATCGCGGCGCGTGCTGTGGTAAAACATCGCGGCGCGTGCTGTGGTAAAACATCGCATGCGTGCTGTGGTAAACATCGCGGCCGTGGTGTGGTAAACATCGCGATGCGTTGGTGTGGTAAACATCGCGCGCGTGTGGTAAACATCGCGATTGCGTGTGGTGTGTAAACATCGCGATGCGTTGTGTTGGTAAACATCGCGATGCGTTTGTGTGGTAAACATCGCGGCGCGTGGTGTGTAAACATCGCGGCGCGTGCGTGGTAAACATCGCGGCGCGTTGTTGGTAAACATCGCGGCGCGTGGTGTGTAAACATCGCGGCGCGTGGTGTGTGATAAACATCGCGGCGCGTTTGTTGTGGTAAACATCGCGGCGCGTGCGTGTGATAAACATCGCGCGCGCGTGGTGTGATAAACATCGCGGCGCGTGGTGTGGTAAACATCGCGATGCGTTGTGTGGTAAACATCGCGGCGCGTTGTTGTGGTAAACATCGCGCGCGTGGGTGTTGATAAACATCGCGGCGCGTGTGTGGTAAACATCGCGGCGCGTGGTGTGGTAAACATCGCGGCGCGTGGTGTGATAAACATCGCGCGCGTGGTGTGGTAAACATCGCGGCGCGTGGTGGTAAACATCGCGGCGCGTGGTGTGGTAAACTCGCGGCGCGTTGTGTGATAAACATCGCGGCGGCGTGGTATGGTAAAACATCGCGCGCGTTGTGTGGTAAACATCGCGCACGTGTGGGTAAACATCGCGAACGCGTGTGTGGTAAACATCGCGACGTGGTGTAACATCGCGACGTTGGAACCGGGTGTGGTAAACATCGCGACGTGTGGTGTGGTAAACATCGCGACCGCGTGGATGTGGTAAACATCGCGACGCGTTGTGTTGCGTAAACATCGCCGACGCGTTGTGTGGTTAAACATCGCGACGCTTGTGTGGTAAACATCCGCGACGCGTTGTGAGGTAAACATCGCGACGGTGTGGTAAACATCGCGACGTGTGGTAAACATATCGCGGAACGTGTGGTAAACATGCGACGCGTGTAAACATCGCGATGCGTTGTAAACATCGCGACGCGTTGTGTGGTAAACATCGCGACGCGTTGTGTGGTAAACATCGCGACGTTGTGTTGGTAAACATTCGCGACGCGTTGTGTGGTAACATCGCGACGCGTTGTGTGTAAACATCGCGACGCTGTGTGGTAAACATCGCGACGCGTTGTGTGGTAAACATCGCGACGCGTTGTGTGGTAAACATCGCGACGTGTGGTAAACATCGCGACGCGTTGTGTGGTAAACATCGCGACGTGTTGGTAAACATCGCGACGTGTGGTAAACATCGCGACGCGTTTGTGTGGTAAACATCGCGACGCGTTGGTGTGGTAAACATCGCGACGAGTTGTGTGGTAAACATCGGCGACGTGTGGTAAACACGCGACGCGTTGTTGGTAAACATCGCGACGTGTGGTAAACATCGCGACGAGTTGTGTGGTAAACATCGCGACGCGTTGTGTGGTAAACATCGCGACGTGTGGTAAACATCCTTTCCGGACACAGTTCTCGACTCGGATGGAACGAGGTGCAGACCGTGCGGTCCCTCAGAGGGGCCTCTGCGAGTCATGACGCACACAAACACAGACAAAGGGAACCAAGACCGTCCAAAGGGAACCAAGACCGTCCAAAGGGAACCAAGACCGTCCAAAGACCGTCCAAAGGGAACCAAGACCGTCCAAAGGACTCTCTCCGCATTAACCCTTGAAGCTAGAATCATGAATTTTCTTGTGCTTAATCCTCAGGTCATTCCCCATAGAACGGACCCATCGCGTCAGGTTCTATTTGGTAGTCGACTACCCATGTCCACCTACCGGCTTGTCTGTCTGTCTGTCTGTCCCGAGCATAGCTCCGTGGTTGAGACAATGTGAAAATTTTTGACCAAGTTATAAAAATGATCAACATGATGTGGTACGAGTGACAGGTTATTAGCTGCAAAATGTCGAAAAACCCGTTTCGTTCAACAACTTTCAAAATTTGACCTTTGCATAACTTTAAAGGTCACAAAACAATGTTGTGGACATTAAAATAAGGAACAGGATACGTGCTATAGCTTATTGGAGTTAGTTCGTCGAAAAGGTCGAAAACCCGGTTCGATTCCCACAACTTTGAAATTTGACCTTTGAACTTTAAAGGTCAAGGATTATGACCTTTGGTGCAAAACTTCCTCTGGAAATTCCAGGAACAATATAACGTCATATAGGCTATATGGCATTTCGCACTCCTCGGATTATCCATACTTTGATGAAATCAGCGTAAAAAACTTGAAGGGGCGCCACGGGCAAGGTGTTCGAGATGGAGCAAAATGGTTTCAAGACTTTAGGTGGGGAATGACCTCAAGATATGCATAAAAAATATTGTCATCCTAGCTCTCAAAGTTTGGGCGGTCGTCTGATTTTTTATGTCAAAATTCGCAATTTTCTAAGTTCGTGACCTTGTGACCTTGACCTTGGAGCGGAAATGAAAAATCGAGCTCCGTGGGGCTATGCAGGCGCCATTGGGCTAACAAATACTGAAACCCCTGCCAGATTCGACAAACCCCCTCGGAGGAGATGCATTTTTATGTCAAAATTCACAATTTTAAGTTCGTGACCTTGTGACTTGACCTTGGGACGAAATGAAAAATTGAGCTCCGTGGGCTATGCAGGTGCCATTGGGCTAACCAAATACCGAAACCCCTGTCAGATTCGACAAACCCTAGGAGAAGATGCAAATTGAAATCGGCTACCCCTAAAACATGTTTTTTGGCGTGGCTCCGCCCATAATGGGCGCACCACGCCCATTCTCAGGAAAACACAACTAGATCATGATATAACGTCCCACCAAAATTTTATCAGGATCGGATAAAACCCACGGAGCTATGCTCGGACAGACAGACAGACAGACAAGCCGGTAGGTGGACATGGGTAGTCGACTACCAAATAGAACCTGACGCGATGGGTCCGTTCTATGGGGAATGACCTGAGGATTAAGCACAAGAAATTCATGATTCTAGCTTCAAGGGTTAATGCTGCATATTGTTTTTTCATTAAAATACCCCAGATTTAGAGGTTTTTCGGCCGTTGCTAGGCAACGGAGGGGTCCATAGCAACGTTTCTTTCTCACACGTAACTAGGACATACCATGAACCTACCATACAGTTTCATGTATATCTGACTCATAGTCTCTGAGATATAACGAACTTCGTTTTTTATTGTTTTCGAAGGGTTTATTCAAAGTCTATCTTCTCCGACAGTTTTCATAGGATCCGGCTGGAAATTTTTCACAATATGGCTGAATGTACTGCCCACAGTCGCTCGTGGCCCGATTTTTTGTTTCGAAAAATAAATTTTTTATGATTTTTCAAAAATTTCAAAGTCCCGTTGCTAGGCAACGGATGGGTCCATAGCAACGGTTCTCATTTGCACACAACTAGGTCATGGTATGAACCTACCAACCAAGTTTCATCGAAATCGCCATTGTATTAACGGAGCACTGGACCGAACAGAGGGACGGACAGACAGACAGACAGACAAACATATCGACGGAAATACTGATAATAAGGGTAGAAAAAAAAAATCTCAAATTTTTTTTTGTTTTTATTTTCCGACTAGATCAACTACCCAACAGACACACACCAATAACGAATATAGTGGTCACTTATTTTTTCGTGAAAATTTTTT
Source organism: Eptatretus atami (assembly GCA_035128595.1). Classification (NCBI taxonomy): domain Eukaryota; kingdom Metazoa; phylum Chordata; class Myxini; order Myxiniformes; family Myxinidae; genus Eptatretus; species Eptatretus atami. The sequence continues at coordinate 3,294,448 of CM068962.1, forward strand.
TTGTGAACCAATATCATGTACTTAATTGGCTCACCATTAGTATACTCATGTCGTGCTTCAGTTCATTCCTGTCTTCTGTCCAAGATAGTGCGGTAATTGAAATGATGATGGTACAAATAGCGGACAAGGGCAAGGACAATGACATTGTGCCCTCCTGCTTTGTTCTGCAACGAGAGAGCTTCTCAGCGTCCATGGCCAGCACGGTGCATGGGGGACGTTGCCTCGGAGTTGTTGAAGCGCATGATGTATTGTTGTCCCCATTGGCAGGATATCCCGAGCGCTTCGGCCAGCATGTTCAAGTCCATTTGTATTCGCACACCTGTAGTTTGAGTTTTCCTGTACACTCGTTTCCTTGCATCTCGTTAAAATGACCAGTCTTTTCTTTCTCTGACATTTTTGGGAAAATATAAATGTGTGTCAAAAAATCCTCAAGCTTTTTATACCTACTTTGTTGACTCACTTACTTACACTTCTTTGTGACTGAACTCCAGCCATTGGTTTTCAGTGAAAGGCAGGTTATTAATCTTGTTCAATGCTGTCAATCTTCCCAAAGCTATGACTGATCAACATACCAAATGAAATAAATACAATATCACTTGACATGACTTGTACATGATAAAAACGTTTTTTCATGAGTTTTTGTTTTGACAGATAAAATACTCTTATGTTGCTCAATAATTTTTTCTCTCCCATTTTTTTTTCCCCATTCTTCCCTACCAACAATCACCATCTTCTTCCTGTTTTTCTTCTCCAACTGCATTCTGACGATTAATTCCTCAATCCTCAAATGGCATCTCTTGACTTCCTGCTTTCCTTCTCTCCTATATCGAACTTGCTTGCGTCTTCCTCTCTTTCTTCCTATCTCCTTCCATCTCTCCTGTGGTTTAGGAGCTGAGAGAGCTCCTGGATGGGTTTGATATAAGGTACCTCTTCATCAATAGGAACAAAGGAGTTGGTATGTAACCAAATCTGTCTGTTTATTTGTATATTTATGTGTATATTTGTCTTTCTCATGTCTTCTTTTTCTTCAAGCTTTTGTCTACCTCTGTCCAGATATTTGTCTTCAAATACACTATTCTATCTCTCTCTTATTTTCTGTCATGCCCTCTTGCTTTCCATGTTTTTCTCTTTCTCCTCCCTCTCTTCTCCCCCCCTTCTTCTCCCCCCCCCTCTTCTTCTCCTCCCCTCTCTTCTTCTCTTCCCCCTCCGCTTCTCCTCCCCTCCTCCTCTTCTTCTCCTCCCCTTCCTCTTCTTCTCCCCCTCCTCTTCTTCTCCTCTCCTCTCTTCTCCTCCCTCCTCTTCTTCTCCTCCCCCTCCTCTTCTTCTCCTCCCCTCCTCTTCTTCTCCTCCCCCTCCTCTTCTTCTCCTCCCCCCTCTTCTCCTCCTCCCCCTCTTCTCCTCCTCCCTCTTCTCTCTTCTCCTCCCCCTCCTCTTCTTCTCCTTCTCCTCCCCCTCCTCTTCTCCTCCCCTCTTCTTTTCCCTCCCCCCTCTTCCCCCCTCCTCTTCTTTTCCTCCCCCTCTTCTTTACCTCCCTCTTCTTTACCTCCCCTTCTTCTTTTACCTCCCCCTCTTCTTTACCTCCCCTCTTCTTTCTCCCCCTCTCTTTTCCTCCTCTTCTCTCCTCCTCCCCCTCTTCTTCTCCTCCCCCTCCTCTTTCTCTCCTCCCCTCTCTCTTCTCCTTCCCTCTTCTCCTCCCTCCTCTTCTCCTCCCCCTCCTTCTTCTCCCTCCCCTCTTCTTCTCCCCCCCTCTTTCTTCTCCCCCCCTCTTCTTCTTCCCCCCCTCTCTTCGCCTCCCCCTCTTCTTCTCCTCCCCCCTCTTCTTCTCCTCCCCCTCTTCTTCTCCTCCCCCTCTTCTTCTCCTCCCCCTCTTCTTCTCCTCCCCTCTTCTTTCCTCCCCCCTCTTCTTCTCTCCCCTCTTCTTCTCCTCCCCCCTCTTCTTCTCCCTCCCCCCTCTTCTTCTCCTCCCCCCTCTTCTTCTCCTCCCCCTCTTCTTCTCCTCCCCCTCTTCTTCTCCTCCCCTCTTCTTCTCTCTCCCCCCTCTTCTTCTCCTCCCCCATCTCTTCTCCTCCCCTCTCTTCCTCCCCCTCTTCTTCTCCTCCCCCTCTTCTTCCTCCTCTCCCCTCTTCTTCTCCCCCCTCTTCTTCTCCCCCCCTCTTCTTCTCCCCTCTCTCTTCTCTCTCTTCTCCCCCTCTTCTCTCCTCCCCCTCTTCTTCTCCTCCCCCTCTTCTTCTCCCTCCCTCTTCTTCTCCTCCCCTTTTCTCCTCCCCCTCTTTCTTCTCCCCCTCTTCTTTCCTCTTCTTCTCCTCCCTCTCTCTCCCCTCTCTTCTCCTCCCATCTTCTTCTCCTCCCCTCTTCTTCTCCTCCCTCTCTCCTCGCTCTTCTTCTCCTCCCCTCTTCTTCTCCTCCCCCTCTTCTTCTCCTCCCCTCTTCTTCTCCTCCCCTCTCTTCTCCTCCCCCTCTTCTCTCGCCCCTCTTCTTCTCTCCCTCTCTTCCCATCCTCCTTCCCTCCTCCCCCCTCCTCCCCCCCCTTTCCTCCTCCACCCTCTTCTCCTCCTCCCCTCTTCTCCTCCTCCCCTCTTCTCCTCCTCCCCTCTCTTCTCCTCCCCCTCTTCTTCTCCTCCCTCTCTTCTCCTCCCCTCTTTCTTCTTCTTCCCCCCTCTTCTTCTTCTCCCCCCTCTTCTTCTCCCCCCCTCTTCTTCTCCCCCTCTCTCTCCCCCCTCCTCTTCTCCCCCCTCCTCTTCTCCCCGCTCCTCTTCTCCCCCCTCCTCTTCTCCCCCTCCTCTTCTCCCCCTCCTCTTTCCCCCCTCCTATTCTCCCCCTCCTCTTCTCCTCCTCTCTCTCTCTTTCTCCCCCCTCTTCCCCCCTCCTCTCTCCTCCCCTTCCTCTCTCCCCCTCCTCTCCCCCTCCTCTTCTCCCCCCGCCTCTCTTCCCCGTCTTTTCCCCGCCTCTTTTCCCCGCCTCTTTCCCCCGCCTCTTTCCCCCGCCTCTTTTCCCCCGCCTCTTTTTCCCGCCGCCTTCCTCTTTTCCCCGCCTCCTCTTTTCCCCCGCGCTTCCTCTTTTCCCCCGCCTTCCTCTTTTCCCGCCGCCTTCCTCTTCCCCCTTTTCCCCGCCTTCCTCTTTTCCCGCCGCTTCTCTTTTCCCACCGCACTTCCTCTTTTCCCGCCGCTTTCCTCTTTTCCCGCCTCCTCTTTTCCCCCCTCTTTTCCCCTTCCCTTTCCCGGTTCCTCTTTCCCCCTTCCCTTCCCCCTCCCCTTCCCCCCCTTCCACTTTTCCCCCTCCTTCCTCCTTTCCCCCCTTCCTCTTTCCCCCCTTCCTCTTATTCCCCTTCCTCTTTTTCCCCCCTCATTCTTTTCCCCCCCTTCCTCTTCCCCTCCTTCGCTTTCCCCCCTTCCTCTTTCCCCGCCCTTCCCCTTGTCCCCCTTCCCTTTTCCCCCTTCCCCTTTTCCCCCTTCCCCTTTTCCCCCCTTCCCACTTTTCCCCCTTCCCCTTTTCCCCCTCCCTTTCCCCCCTTCCTCTTTTTCCCCCCTTCCCTTTTCCCCCCTCCTCTTCCACTTTTCTCCCCCTTCCTCTTTCCCCCCCCTGCTTTTCCCCCTTCCTCTTTTCCCCCCCTTCCTCTTTTCCCTCCCTTCCCTTTTCCCCCCCCTTCCTCTTTCCCCTCTCCCTTTCCCCCTTCCCTTTCCCCCTATCCTTTCCACCCTTCCTTCCCCCTTCTTCCCCTTCTCTTTCCTCCTCTCCTTCCTCTTTTCCCCCTCCTTACCCTCTTTTTCCCCCTTCCCCTTTTTCCCCCTTCCTCTTTTTTCCCCCCCTTCCTCTTTTCCCCCCCTCCTCTTTTTCCACCCCCTTCCTCTTTTCCCCCCCCTTCCTCTTTCCCCCCTTCCTTTTTCCCCCCTTCCTCTTTTTCCCCCCTTCCTCTTTTCCCCCCTTCGCCTTTTTCCCTCCCCTTCCCCTCTTTTTCCCCTTCCTCTTTTTCCCCCTTCCTCTTTTCCCCCCCCTCTTTTTCCCCCTTCACCTCTTTTTCCCCCCTTCCTCTTTTCCCCCCTTCCTCTTTTCCCCCTTCCTCTTTTTCCTGCCTTCCCTTTTTCCCCTTCCTCTTTTTCCCCCCTTTCCTCTTTTTCCCACCTTCCTCTTTTCCCCCTTCTCTTTTCCCCCGTTCCTCTTTTCCCCCCCTTCCTCTTTTCCCCTCCCTCTTCCCCTCTTTCCTCCTTCCCCCTTTCCCTTCTTGCTTCTTCTCTTCCCCCCTTCCTCTTTCCCCTCCCCTTTCCCTCCCTTTTCCCCCCTTCCATTTCCTCTCTTTTCCGCCCCCTCGCCCCCTTTCCCCCCCCCCCTCTCACCCCCATTCCCCCTTCTTTTCCCCCCTCCTTTTTCCCTTTTTCCCCCTTCCTCTTTTCCCACCCTTCCTCTTTTCCTCCCCCTTTCCTCTTTCCCCCCTTCCTCTTTTTCCGCCTTCCTCTTTCCCCCCTTCCTCTTTCCCCCTTCCTCTTTCCCCTTCCTCTTTCCCCCTCCTCTTTCCGCCCTTTCCTCTTTCCCCCCCTTCCTCTTTTCCCCCTTTCCTCTTTTCCCCCTTGCCTCTTTCCCCCCTTCCTCTTTCCCCAATTCTCTTTCCCCTCCTCTTTTCCCCCCTCCTCTTTTTCCCCTCCTACTTTCCCCCTCTCTTCCCCCCTCTCTTACCTCCCTCCTCTTCCGTCCTCTTCCCCCCTCCTCTCCCCTCCTCTTCCCCTCCTTCCCCTCCTCTTCCCCCCTCTCTTCCCCCCTCCCTCCTCTCACCCCCCTCCCTCCCCTCTCTTACTCCCCCCCTCCTCATTCTTCACCCCTCCTCTTCTCCCTCCTCTTCTCCCCCCGCTCCTCTCTCCCCCCCATCCCTCTTCTCCCCCCATCCTCTTCTCCCCCCCATCCTCATTCTTCTCCCCCCATCCTCTTCTCACCCATTCTCTTCTCCCCCCCATCCTCTTTCCCCCATCCTTCTCCCCTACCATCCCTCTCCCCCCCCCCATCCTTCTCCGCCCCATCCTCGTCTCCCCCCCCATCCTCTCTCCCCCCCATCTCTCCCCCCCATCCTCTCCCCCCCCATCCTCTCTCCCGCCCATCCTCTCCCCTCATCCTCTCTCTCATTCCCCCATCTCTCGTCTCCCGCCCCATCCTCTCTCCCCCATCTCTCCCCCCCCCCATCCTCTCTCCCCCCACATCCTCTCTCCCCCCCATCCTCTCTCCACCCATCCTCTCTCCCCCCATCCTCTCTCCCCCCCCATCCATCTCTCCCCCCCATCCTCTCTCCCCCCCCCATCCTCTCCCCCCCCATCCTCTCTCCCATCCTATCTCCCCCCATCCTCTCTCCCACCCCCCCCATCCTCTCTCCCCCAATCCTCTCTCCCCCCCATCCTCTCTCCGCCCCATCCTCTCTCTCCCCCCATCCTCTCTCTCCCCCTCCTTTCTCCCCCCCTCCTATCCTCTACCTCGCCTTCTCCCGTCTCATTAGTTCCTCTTCATCTTCACACTAATCTTTCAACCTCCCTCTCCTCCTTTCGTCTTACTCAGTTTCATTCCTGGCGTGTCATCGATTTGGCCTCTTTCAATGCTTTGTCTCAAAATTTCTTTTTCTTGGCTTGCTTTGCGATAAACAGTCATTTAAAGCACTAGCATTTTATTATAAATACTGATTATTTTAGATTAGATGATTTACGTGAGAAGTCTTTTTAATAATACTTCACCCTCCTAACGCCTTTCCCTTTCACCGTCTCAACTTATCTCTGTTTGTCACCACTCATTCGAGGCATTTCACGTGCGATTATTTGGAAACTTTTGCTACCGTCCTAGTTCTTCCATTCTTCACTATTCCCTCCCAGCATTTGTCACTTTGGGATCGGGGAGGAAGCAAGGAGGCACTGTCTTTCCTTCAATGGCATAATCTTCTGGCAACAAAATTTCGATTTTGCTGCATTCCCACTGATGCTCTCCTGTGCATCACGGGGCTGCCCTCCGTCACTTTCTCAGAAGTGCTTCAAGGAGCTTGTGCGTCCGTACGGAGGGCTGGAGCGGCTGCTTGGATCGTTTTAAACAGTCCAGAAGACGGGCAAGCAAGGTGATGGAATTTGACTCCACAGCTCAAGGCCGGAGGCGTTATGTTTTCGGATCGTTTGTGCTTCCTGTCAGTTATCACAACACTCTCTACCATGTGACCTTAATTTTTCTTGTGACTTTCAATTGAAATAAAACGTAGTGGGGTGACTTCGAACGCAGGTGGAAGGAAATATCCGTTGATAGCATTTGTGTGCGAATTCTATTTTTCTTTTCGTTTTAACCGATTTTCGACCGACACCTTTTTTTTCAATTGATTGTTTTTTTTTTTTTCTGTCTAATGCTCATTGAAGATCCTGTGCAATGCTTTATATAATTTGATGGTAAGAGGCAAGACTGAATACGGACAAAATATGGTCAAAAATACATAGCAGTTTCTTTCAAGATTTCTTGTCGATCCTTAAGAAATAATAGTATGGACCCAATCTATTTGTTTTTTTTATTCACTTTAAGATGAAATGGAAGGATTCCAGTCACTGTTTTGGAGTTATAAAGAAAAACAACCTGCTTAAATCGCCTTCACAAAGACTATTCTGTGAATGTGTGTATGCTTTAGCCATGTTGATTGCCATGTAATCGCAAATGATAACTATTAATAGCACAGCTGTTGTAATTGGGGAGTGCTTAATTTAACAGAAGATTTGTTTCTTTTCCAAAATTAAAGGAATTTACGAGAAAACTATAACAATATTGGCAACAACAAAAATGTCATAAAATGTCCTCTGAGGTTTATGAGAGTAACAAGAATGTTTGTACTTGTTTGTGAATGTAACAAGGGAGAAATGACAACATATTTTGTTATTTCTTAATGAAACGGAGAAACCTGGACTGGCACTCGGTAGAGGCGTACCTCTGCCAGGGCTGAAACAGTTTTGTTTT
>CM068962.1:3317214-3329289 GCA_035128595.1 Eptatretus atami
GTCGTAAAAGCGTACGTCATGTACAAAACCGCATACAGGTTGCAGGTCTTGCCCCGGGCCGTCGGAATCATCCCGCACCGCGCGGACCTCCGGATCACCTGTCATGCTCTGGCCAGCGATGGCTCGGACATCCCCGAGAGTCCGTTCGACAGCCGACGCTGTTTCGACTGCTGAGTTGAACGTAATATCCTCGTACCTCAGCCGTAGTATCGCCGAAACCATTTCCGAGTCTTGCAATCCATCAGTAATAAACGTCTTTGAGCTCCTGCCTTGCCGTATCACTCGACGTGAATTTGCAGGCGACGGGCGAGTGTTCACCCGCGGGCAAAATTCGCGATGCGCTCCCCCGGTTCCTTGCCAGGTGATCAAACTCGTACGTCGCCAGCTGCGTGATCCCATCCTCGTCACCAATTGTAGTGTCCGAGGTGCAGTGAGACACGGGACGTGAGAGTGTAGTAGTAACTCTGCTTTATTGCGTGACTCGGATGTACACACCAGAGCCTCGAGTGGGCGTAAAGATATATGAACTTAACACCGTGACTATTATCATAAGCCTCACGCGCCCTCAGCACTCTCACGCCATACACTGTCACTTCTAAATTAATACATTACACACACTTCACCCTATAATTAATACATTACACACCTATCACCCTATAAGATGAATACATTACACACCTATCGCCCTATAAATTAATACATTACACACCTGTCACCTTATAAATTAATACATTAACTAAACACAACTATCACCTTTATAAATTAATAATAACATATCACCTTATAAATGAATACACACAACCTAAAATTTCATAACACCTCTCAATATAATTATACATAACACCTATCACTATAAATTATACATACACATATCACTATAAATTAATAATTACACACTATCTAAAACTCAACACTATCCCTAAATTAATACAATTACACACACACTATCACCCTATAAATTAATACATTAACACACATATTCACCTATAAATTAATACATTACACCCTACCAACCTTATAAAGGTGGGGTTTGAGGGTAGAGGAGTAGCAGCTGAAATGTGAATCTATCAAGGTTCTCCTGATGACTTCATGTTGTTTTTTGTTTGTTCAGGTTCTTTTGATGACTCCATTGCCCGTACCAGTAAGCTGGAACTCATTTTGCCCCTCGAGGAAGATCCACAGCTGTTGAGTCCAACCATCACTGATGTTATTTAACATGAAAAAAAACCAAACCTTGAACTCAAGACCTAAGATCTTAGCCAACAACCCTTAAATGTTGAGCCACACCAGGTTGAAAAGAGGGTTATGTGTACAGAGGAGCACATTGATCCAGGAAGGTAACCACCATACATAGTTAATATTATCTTTATTGACACAAGACAATACTCGCGAACCAATAACGTCCATTTGTCCATTGTTTTATGACGTTCCATCTCTAGGGACGCTCCCGCTTTCAGCCAAGCTCCTCTCATTCTGTATCATAATTTTCGTCCGGTCACAGACATTCGATGGCTTCCTTTCCAAAATCTTTTATAGTGTGACAAATTTCAATGCTCCTTGCCTACGATGCAGGCAGATTGGTACATATGGAGATGGAGTTGATGATTTGTCATTCATCAAAGTGGGTCAATGTTCTCTGTAGAATATACCAAGGCAGCCGCCATAGTTTTGCTGCAATTGCATAAATTGTTAGTCTGGAGATGATCAGAGATTGGCGTTTGTTTTGTTTGCACAGTTGACAAAGTACATGAATGTCATCAAATAAGGAGGTAGCCAGAATCCTCCAACATCCACTTTCTACAGCAGAATGCAAGTTACGCTGGTTTCCTGGATGAAAGGAATCATGCCGCACACATAGCAATTCAGTTGGCTTCGAAGCAGCACGGCACATATTTTCTCACAGCACCTTATGCATTCCAGTCTGATCGTAGGCACAGAAACGATATTTAGCACAAGGTCACGGGTGAGAGAAAACATGATGCTGCGTCACCTCGATGCCCTGAGGATAAGAAGGAGATTCTCTTGCTTGTAAATGGCAGGAACGCTATTGCAGTTTTCCCAGCAAATACTCAAGTTTACTTTAACATGGTATACTGCACACAAAAACCGTCTTAGTTGGCCAGGTTCATGTTCTACGTAATTGGCAGCTCGGTACTGTAATTACTCACACTGTGAGAAGGTTGCAATACGAGGTCAACACATTGGCGTCTGAAAAGCTTGCGGAAGCTCAGCACAGCAACATTGTATACAATGTCGAAATGGTCTTGCATACAACATCTATACATCCAAATTGTAAAGTCCTGCTTCCGGAGCAACTTGCAACGTCAATCACTCAGAAGTTGATAAATAATTTGTGCATTTACCCTTGGTGAGTTCCACTCACCAGGACGAGCGTTGAATGCATAGACTAGAATCGCAATTACTTTACTTTGTCTACAAACATGTGGGCAAATGCCTGCGTACTGCATGTGTGTGTCGTTTGGCATACGACGTGCAAAGCTATTAGGAGATGTGGAGTAATGTAATCAAATTGTACATGGTGTAACTAGTAATTTAAAACTGACGTGGCTTGAGAGGCCACCATAACTTAATTACCAAGCATCACCGAATGTAATAGACTACGACATTATCAGCAATCGAATGTTTAAAGTAATGTCGGGTGCGCAATTCAGGAAGTGGCAATCAATTACCTATCATCTGCCTTGTTTAAAAGTCAGTAATCAGCTTATAGATAGGTTGTAAAAGACTGTGAGACATCTTTTAATAAAGAAGTGGTTTGCCAGAGTGCAAAATATGACCTCATCAAAAGCTATGGATGGAAAGCTTTACACAGTACATTAAGGATTGAAATGGCAAGCTTTAACGATTAGATAGCTGTTGAACAGCAATGAATAAGAGGTGCGTTAGTAATTCTTCATACGTTAAGAGGCTTCTTCTTCTCTTTTTTTTTGTTTTAGTGACAACTTGGGGACCGTGGAATATTCACTGCATTCCCTGGAGGTTGCGGATGATCTTTTCATAAGTCAGGGTTGGGGGGTTAGTTGATGAGTCTCGATGGGCAAGGCTCTCTGACAGATTCACAGACATGTGGTCGGGGAAAGGGTGCGTGTCGTTGTCGAGTCTCATTCTCTTTCCTTGCTGCTGTTTATCTCGAAGTGTAATTGCTTCTGCAATGATTTTTAGTTCGCGATCGATGCGTGTCTGGCTTGCTGCCACTCAGCTCATGGTGTCATGTCACTTCTTGAGTTGCTTTCAGGGTGTCTTGAAGCATTTCTCTGGCTTCCATGTGGGTCTTCACCCTTGGCTGAGTGGGAAACAAGAATTTGTTTCAGACTGAATGCGCATAAGATGTACACATGTCCAGTGAACCGGCTGCCTGAATAATTGAATGATGACACTTCACACTGTAGTGTTAGTATCAGCGACAAACTGAGCATTTGTTTGGGCGACCCTCCCTTCAGATTTTGAAGGATCAGCCGAGACAAGCGCTGGTGATAGAGCGTCTCGGCTTTTCCTGTGGTTCTGACAAGTCTACTCAGGTTCTCAAAGGCATACAGCAAAGTTGGTCCTCGTGTACGAGGAGCTTCCGATAGGGTCCTGATGTCAGGGTTGTGAACATGCGATATTTCAGTTTTCTAAAGGCAACATTAAACACATCGGATCGACCTGGATCTCCTCATCGATGATGGCTTTTCTGTGAGGATGGCTGCCCAACAGAATGCAACGTGTTCGACATTCTCCATTCTGCCCATTAATGTGATTTTGTGTGGTACATCCGTTGCCATGAGTGAATGGTGAGCACCCTTTGTGTTTTTTCATGTTGAGGACCGACAGGTACCGGGTATTCTTGAGAGGAGTAAGTATGCAAGGAGTGTTCGGTCTACTTCATATGGTGGTGAAGATGACAACCGGCTCCGTCAACCTACTGAGTTCATAACTGAGGTCGATACAACTTTCTGTTTCTGGCACCGCAAGTGGGCAAGCAGGTTTGAGAGGTTCCCATCAATCTCGATGCCGATGCACATTGCACACCTGTCAAATGAGCACTTGATGATGAAGAGAAAGAGAAATGATGATGTTGGATCATAGCACGACCTGCCTCGACGCCATTAGATGAGAACGTTGTCTGGAGAGAATTATATTAGGGATGGTGATGGATTCCCGGTGGAAGCCAAACTTAGGCAGGAATTCCATAACGCTAACAGAATCAAAGGCTTTGGTCAGATCGATGAAAAGGCCACGTGAAAAGTTCTGGCTTTGTGTTCTTGAACATTTTCTGTGATCAGCAGGCCACAAATAAATTAGTCTCTGCTCCAGATGGTACTCGCACGTTCCGATTTCTGGAAGAATTCTCGGCGAGGGGAGGAGTCATTGCGCGAGAGTCACACAAATTATTCCCTCAATGGAGGAGGAGGGCAATACTCTGTAGATTTTCTGCAGACCGATCATCTCCCTTTGTTGAGAGATGTGCAAATGTTTGTTTCCTTAAGTAGTGGGGTTCCTCACGTGTAACATATTTTCAGATCAAAGTGTGGCATTTGTTGGTCGCATTTTCGTCCACAATGTTAAGACCTTATGGAATGTGTCAGGGGTCCAGATGCTGCTTTGTTGTTGTGCATCGTGCTTAATGGCCAGTGGACTGCACAAGAATGATGCCGATGGACTGGCAGGAACTTCCCTACTGGACAGTGAATGTACTCACAGGGTTGTCATGATTTGAGACAAACCTTGCTGCGAGGTCCATTCATGCCTAACTGCAGGAACTAATCATCTTGCCTTGTTTTGTTTGAGTGCTTGGGATGATGCGTATGGATGGCACGGTATGGACGTGCAAATGCCAACAGATTTCTTTCACTAAGGACATGAGTACTATCACTTTGAGTGGTATATTTGCTTACAATCTATAGGCCTAAAGCAGCACTATCAGGAGGTGTGATGTGAACGTTCTACAACATGCTAGAATGGACAATTGCACAGTCCCCCTTTTGGTGGTGGTCTGCAGGTATGTTCTATGGAGATTTTTCGTTTCATTTACCTCGAAAGAGATATCAAATTTTACAATACTGTACCAAATATAACATTGAGTACATTAATTTCTCAAATTTTTTCAGTACGTTTGAATATTTTGCTTAATTTTACACTTGCACACTCATACACTGTATCCTTTATACAATGAGTTCATCAGGGTTTCCATCAGACACGTGATCAGTCATTCACGACCACAAAATGTACTCATAGCGAATGAACCCAGTGCTAGATCGACGCGCACATGAGGTATTTCTTCAAAACTGGAGTCCTACGCACCGTAGAGCCACGCCGCAGTACTCGTAATTAAACACATCGATCACGCAGTCGTGCTAATTAGAGCAACATTTATCGTGTATTTTCAACCATCGCAAATTCCCGGCTCTCGCGGGTTCTCTGGGAGTGGAGATGGCAGAGCGATGAACTGGCATGTCAAAAGTTCGGTTAGCACTCCACGGCAAGAACGCTTTGCCGCCGAGTGAGTTTTGTGGCGCGCGTAATATCTGACTGTCGTCTTTCATTGTTCTTTCCACAATCGCGGACATCATGAAATACGGCTTCTTTTCTTCCGGCCCTCATCCGCACGTTGTCTCGTGGGCGGAATGGGTTCGTTAAGGCTCCAAACGGAGCAAAGCTTTCTGTTCCAACCTGCACACATCAATCGTGGAGACAGAATGCGTTTGAATGTTTCCGCAAGTTGTCCTGCTGCACGAAATGGTCGGTCGCGCACTCGAAGTGATTCAACATGCCTTTCCCGCTGTGTGAGTGCGTAGATGAAGGGGCGAGTTTCCCCCTCTTGCTCCATTTCCCACATTCATAACATCGATAGGGAGCATCCCAGAGTGTGATCGAGTGGCCAGAGAGAGGATGCTTGCTGGCTGAAAGTTTTTGCACATTCCGTGCACTCGTCAGGTTTCACTTGATGAGAGTCATGTAGAAAAGGGCGAAAGATGTATATTTTAGAGAGAATAAGATAATAATCTGTTAGCGAAAGTGTTCACCAGAAAACTAATCAGAAAAGTTTCACAAAAAAAGAAAATACAACGACAACTTAAAGCATGGGAATTGCTTCGATTTTGGTTTGGTTCTATGGAAACAGCATCAAGCAAGTCCAACAGAGGAAGTGATAACCAATGAGACAAAAAGTAAAAGGGCAACTGATGAAATGTGTAACAATAGTTGCTAACATACAGTTGTATTGATCACAAGACAATTGCTGTTAACCAATTGTTTTCACTCTTGCACCGACATCCGAGCTCAAGGCTTCACAACTTGCATCATACTTACAACGCTCGAATACCTTGATGCCTTAAAGCGCAACATACACCCAGAGTTTGAGGAAATCCACGAGTGGAAAAATACCTCTTCTTTAATTTCCCTTAATTTTCTTTTTAGTATCATTAGTATGTTTCAGAAGATATGAGAATAAGTAAGATCACGAACACGGTAACACGGTTCACTGATAGCGGATGAAAGAGTGAGCTTTATTGATGAAATGAGGTCACAGTCCGCACAGAGCAGATGCCGGAGGTCAGACTACAGCCTGTGTCAGAGAGAGAGAAAGTGCAGTAAAGCTTTTTCCGAGATCCCATATTGTGGTTCAATATCAAGGGCGGAACAGTTTTTCATCTTACTTAGGTTTGATCACCCATTTTTCCTTTCGGAGGGCACAAAAATAGTTTGCAAAGACCACGTTTAAGCCTCGGCGTTTTCTTAACGTGGCGCAACCGAGAGCCGATTGAGGATAGAGTGAAATTAAAACATTGGGTGAAGATGGTATCGGACCATTTTCAAAGTTAAAGCTCGAAAAAAAAAGGAATAAACTGTTTGCAAAGTGTCATGTGCAACTTCGCCCGACGCTTCCACGTCAAATAATATGACGGACAACCAAAATTCCAATTGCCAAATGCTTAACACCCAAGGACCGAGCTACACACAAATGAGTCGATTTTCGTTCAAGTTCAGAAGGTAAATCCAATCCTCTCGTCTAGTCTCCTCACATGTCATCTGTTTTTACCGAAGTACATGCAGTTTGAAACTTCTTTGCTCTGCGTCACTGATTCCGGTCCGAAATAATTGTTCAATTCACAAAAAATCCATATGCTTGTTGGCGAGCGCGTATTCCAACATGGCGGTCTAGATCCGGTCAACTGGATGTGGTGACATCACATCACAAGCACATTCAAGCCGGCGCATCGGTTTATGCCAGTATTTTCTCAGAAACGGAAACTTTCTGTCGATATTTCTGTTCTATCGGCCCAGTGCTGAAAAGCCGCTTGTGCGTCGTTGGATAAATGTATTAAATATATCTGAGTGAAATATTTTATTGCTGTGGTTGATACTGATGCTTTAAGAGCATTAACGTAAACAGTGAACTAATACTAATAGATGAACAGGAGCCTCACAAAAAACTATCAGAATATATTTTTATACGATAATTAGGACTCAAATGATAATCCGAGAGTCTTAGCCGCAAATGCTCGACAAGGAGAACTGCTGCGTAGGGTTTTCCCACAGAGTGCACACACATAAGTCGTTCCCCGAGCTGGCTTCGTAGTGCTAACGAAATGTCTTTTTGTGACCGTAGATTTCCCGCAGCCACACACAAAAGGCCTTTCCCGGTGTGCGCCTGATGCTGAGCTAGGTGGGAAGCTCCGAAGGATCGCCGCAATCCGTACAAACAACGGTTCCTCCGGGTGTGCGTGCGGAATAGCTTGACAAGATTGGTCATCGAGCTGAGCTTTCCCAAATCCTTGCACAAGAACCCTTTTCACTCGTGTGCATTTCTCGTGACAAACAGGATAGCGAGGTTCAAAGCTCTCCCACAGGCTCCGCGCATGTCGTCCGAGGCGCCACGAGTTTCCGTTCTGCTCCCAAATAATCCTTGTGCTGGAGCTCGTTTGTAAAGGCAGCAGAGGATCTGGAATGAAGCGTGCTCATGAATTGTAACAAGGAGAGGCGAGACGTGAAGGCGGGGTCTGATAAAGAAAGATGATCGATGACGGGGAGAGGGCGCGAGGCGCAATGGAGGGCTTGGAAGACAAGGAAGAAAATTAATCGATTTATAAACTTGGCATTCATAACACTTTAACACATGTTTCAATGAGGATTAGCGTTTACTCATAATAATTCAACCGTTTAAATGTCTGAATACAACGAAACATTTCCTCACAGTAACACTGAGAAATGAACACCTTGAATGCACGATTAAACACACATCACCAAAGCCTTCGATTCTTAATTAATTTCGGTCCTGTTTGGCTTGGGTTAGGGTGTGAAGGCTCTTCGGAGCCTTTTTGCTTCCTGAGAGGAGTTGCCTCAGCAGAGTTCGGGTCTGCATTGGTCGGTAGGGCTTTTTGGAGAGCTGTTTGTTTGGAAGAAGTGAGCCGGTTGGTGGCATTGGCTGCGAATCGGTGGCTTCTTCTTCTTCTTGGTTCCGTGAGTAGACTCTTTTTCTCCGTTTGGTTCCCAGGTTGTGCGGACTCATGACCTCATCTGGAGGTGGTTCCTCGCGGGGAAGCGACGCATGACGGGAAGGCATCTGCGCCTCGTTCCCCAGCACGTGTTGAGATGCCGCGGAGGATTGCTGAAGCTCGGAAGGATGCGGCTAGGTCGATTGGCGTCCCAGCTCCTTCTGCTGGAGCCCGGTCGAACAACTATTGAATGACACAAGGGGGGGGTGCGGGCCAGGTGGAGAGGTTTCGAGACGTAGGTTCGGGTTTAGCTCACTTCGCTCCGAAGCTGAAGTCCCGTTATTAAGGCTCAAGCCTAATTATTGGGGTGTGTGTGCAGTACGTGTCGTCCGTGGGCCGTCTTAATAAGGGGAAATTGTTAAGTGCTTTTGTTGCTGGAAATCTGTGTGCTTAGCATTTCGCATTAGTCGGAACTAGTTCCTCCCTCTTACTGTGCTTCCCTAGTTCTGATATTATTAAAAATTCCCCCAATTGGTAAATGTTTTTAAGCTCGTCGCGTCATGTCTTTCACTTGACTTGAGCATTTGCGTTGTTTGTAGTTAGAAAGCCGTTTGGTTTGCGTAAAAGGGGACATATGGACGCGCGAACGGTCTCGGCGATTAAGCGCTCGGTCCGCACGGGAATCAGGCTCGCTCAGGTGTTTTGTTCTACGAGTTCCCGTGAGGGTGGAATACCGCGGTATAGTTGATCACTGTGGGTAGTTTAGTACATTGAAGTTTGGCAATGACCCTACCACGTGATCTCCCATTGGCTATTCCGGTTCTTGGTAAAGCCCGTCGGCTCGGAGCTTCCGGGCGGCGATCGTACTATGTCGGCGCTCGGGCGAACTCGACTTAGCGGCTGTCGTTCAGAGCGCCGTAGGTTTGCGGCCGACTCCCAGCACCGTATATATAGACAGAAGGTGGAAAGCAATTCTGCTGATAGGAATATCAAAAGGGCATCAGAGAGTTGGATCTTGTAGAAGTGTGTCCATTCAATCAGCCAAAACGAGCTGATAGCCCTCAAACCAAACACCGGCTGCCCTGCCTACTTCAACCATTAAGGCCATCCGCGAGCGGTAATTAGCCACTTCCGGTTTCTTCTGGGCTATTCGTCGAATGTCGGGTCAACCTCTTTAACTCTGGTGGCTGGGGCTCGATTGGCTCAGACAGACACTTCGCTCTTTTGGCAAGGATCTGCCGGTGCGGGGGGCCTTACTTCTTCTTTCTCTTACCTGCTGTCATTACATGGTTCTGCGGGGAGAGGTTTCTGAAGCTGTGATCCTGTTTTTTCTGGTGCAATTTACATTTGCTCTACCACAGGATGGTGCGTCGTGTGCATCGCTTCGGGCAATACTTTGCGCATTCTCACGAGCAACAGCCGCAGTACCGATTTTTCTGAGAGATCTCTGTGGCTACGTCCTGTCAGTTGGGCTATAACTAAGGAGGTGAGTGTGGATTGGTGCCCAGCGTGCCGCAGACTTAATTTGACGAACTCGCCTATCGAGTCTTTCTCAAGATGACATGCAATCATGCATAATTGCTTTGTGGCGGCTGACCTGTTTTTTTCTGAAGTAGGAAAGCCCCGTACTTATCGGTCAATCTGTTAGGCATACGCCAGTCCTTTGATCTGGTTCTTATGGCAACGAGGCCATATTCAAACTGGCATTACATGCGTGACCCTTTGGGCCAGGTATTTTTTCCTGGGCATCCCGACCCAATAGAGGGAGGTTTAATAAGTTAGATATGGTACAAACTTTCAGGGAGGTTTGTTGAGAAAGTAGATGGGGAGGGGGTGGGGGGGGGGAGGTGCAGACCAGTCCTTTGAAAAGAGAACATAGTGAGAGCGTGAGATTTTCAGGATTGAAAGATATGTTACCTTTTTGTATTTTGGTAATTTGGTGGTTATTCCTCCTATAATTTTGAAAAGACATTTTGTAATATGTGGAGAATGTGGCACAGAGGGGAGGGGGAGTAGGGAGGGGGGTGGTGGGGGGAAAGGAGAGGCGGTGTGGGGGGGGGGGGAGGAGGAGCACGTGGGGGGGGGTTGAAGTGTGAGGGGAGTGGAATGAAAGCCGTGGTGAGTGGAGGGAATGGGAAGCAGTGTGAGTGGAGGGAAATGGGAAAGCGGTGTGAGAGGAGGGAATGGAGCGAATTACAGGTTCAGGTTTTTTACACTATGAAGCAGGTTCTCTCAGGATTTGGCACTGTATTTGGCTCCATTATTGTTCCCCTATCCTTAGAGTCTCCCAGTCTGCTGTCGTGAAAAGCATTCCCATAGCAATGATGTTTGTCACCACTATGCTTCACAGTCAGATGGTGTTAGATGGGTGATGAGTGTGCTCGGTTCCACCAGACGTGCGTTATGCATTCAGGCCAACGAGTTCATTATCGTCTCGTAGACACAGAATGTTTTGCTTATCTCAGAGTCTTTTATGCTTTTTGCAAATCAGATGTCTGTATGTGCTTTTCTCAGAGTGGATTCTGTCTGGCATCTCCATGAGCCTAGATTCTGTGACGTGCTGCAGGGATTGGTGTCCTTCGGAGCTTTATCCTCATCTCAGCGAGGAATCTGTAAGTTCTTGCTCAGAGTGGTCATTGGGTTCTTGGTCTCTTGCCGTTGCTGCTCATTTTTTGCAGACAGCCAGCTCAGGAAAGAGTAAGGTAGTTCCATATTCTTTCCATTCTAATGATGGAGCTCAACTGTGCTTTGGGACTTTCAAAACACTCGAGAATTGTTTTATACTTCCCAGATCTATTCTCTCAAATTCTATCTCGGAGTTCTATGGACAGTTTCATGGACTTCATGGGAGAAGTTTTGCTGCTGACATGCCAGTCTATATGATTTACTATAGAAGGTGTGTTTCTTTTTAATCATGTCCAACGCAATTGAATTGGCCAAAGGTGGATCCAATGAAGTTGTAGAGACATAACTAAGTTTATTTTTATTTTTGTATTCATTGTCGAGTTAGTATGAGAGCTAAGACATTGCACGAGGGGGCATGAGACAAGAAGGGCGGGAGAGGGAAAGGAAAAGCATTGGGGAAGAACTTAGATTGTGAAGGGGAGGGATGGGGGGGATATCGGGATAATGAGTGGCATAAGGGACTTTCAGAAGGAAGCCAGGATTTGGAGGTGATTAATGGGGTGGAAAAGATCTGTGTTTTGGGATGGGGGAAGATAAGAAGGTTGTTGGTGAACCAAACTGTTTTTGAAGGCCTGGAGGAAAGAATGGGATTGAAGAAGTGTGGGGAGTTTTTCCAAGGGGGGAAAAAGAGGAATGAAAGAAGGATGATATGAGGAAATTGGGATGCACCTGAGCTCATTTGGAGTGTTAGGCCAAAGGGGTTTGAATCTATTGATGCACACATTCAGCCTTTTATTTTAAATTATTTGTAAAAATTCTAAAAATTGTTGTTTTCCCTTTGTCATTGGTGGGCATTTGTGGGATGTGACAATTTTTTATTTAATCCTATTTTAATTCAGGATGTAACACAAAAAAGTGACAAATCGAGGGGTTGTGCCTTTTTGAAGGAATGTTAGAATATACACGACCTTCGCCATGTACATATGCGATGGAATGATTTGAATGGATCAAG
>CM068962.1:3329314-3349253 GCA_035128595.1 Eptatretus atami
AAGAGAGAGATAAACATCGCGACGCGTTGTGTGGTAAGACAATCGCGAACGTGTGTAAACATCCTTCGGACACAGTTTCTCGACTCGGAATGAAACGAGGTGCAGACCGTGCGTCCTTAGAGGGCCCTGCGAGTCATGACGGACACAAACACAACAAGGGAACCAACCGTCCAAAGGAACCAAGACCGTCCCAAAAGGGACCAAGACGTCCAAGAGGGAACCAAACCGTACCGAAAGGGAACCAAGACCGTCAAAGGGAATCCAAGACCGTCCAAAGGGAGGTGTAAACGAGGTGTTGTCCCGAAATCCTCCACTGCGGATCCACCTTTGACCGCTCTCACAGGGAACTCCAAGGGTCCTCGTAAATGCACACCTCCACCAGGTACCTGATCCACGAGAAGCAATACCGGGTCCTCAGGTGTTGAAACATCAATGTTTCAGTACTCAGAGCCGTTCTGTCCCGATCTCTCAAACGGTGAAAAATCATTTAAAAAAAAAAAAATCCTCATAATCCACATTCGGAAATCTTCCACCAAAAATCGAGATCCTTCTCCTCGTCCCGACTCCAACTCTGTCCACCAAAGTTTCCCATCCGAATTCGTGCACAACTTTGTTAACATATCGTGCACACGACAAACAAACAACAACAGACGTGTAAACATAACCTCTTTCAGCCCTAGTGATGGGCGGACAAACGCGAACACGGATACGCACGAAACGAAAAACACCTGCTTCCTTCACGTCGGGATCCACGTTGTTGCAGAATCAATTTCCGCCTTGTTTGCAATCCTCTCTCAAACCTTCGTCAAACAACCTCAGACAACCTCGCCGAAATCGAGCGCCTCCTGGATGCACCACTGGCCGAACCACAAAGACGAGCCCCGACGACCGAACTCACGACAAGGCGGGCAATGGGAACAAGGAAATGACGTCATGATGTTTCGGGGGGGGGGAGTGCTCTATAATGATTTTCTACAGCCATTCTTTTGGATTTGTCTCGAAACATTCAAAATTTTTAGGATAATATATTCCTCAATGCAATCATTCGCTGAATAACTATACAGAACCGATTAAAGCAACGACTTGAAACGCTAACAAAAGCTCGCAAAGGAACACTGACAGAGAAACTAAAATAACTGACGTACCCGGGTCGTATACAGCCGCCCTCAAATGCTGACAGGCGCACCGCTTCGATCGTCCTTTTTGGTCTCGTTCAACAATTTTCATTGATTTAGTCTTTCACACGTATATGATCAAGACAGGTACGTTGTTCCCTTGCAAGATTTGCCAAAAGGTGAACCGAATGACCACCTGAGTGTTCTCGCTGACTGTTCATGAATCAGTCATACGATGATTGTTGTTTTACCAATGACGTCACATCATACGTGGAGCAGAGAAAAGAAGCAAAGAAATGGCGCGATCACCAATGGAAAAATTTCAGCGTCGGTCGCATGAATAATATTGTTGTTTGGCCGGGTCCGTGGCGAGGAACGGCGCCAGGTTGGAGCTAGAAGGGCGTCCTCGCGTCCGAAACCCGGAATTTAAGTGTCGTGACTCTCGGCACAACTCCGAAGGTACGGGTCACTTAAGACCGATGCTCGCCATTCTCTGACCGTGTGGGTAGGGTAGGTCAATAGCCAAATTTCTATATACCAATGTACCCACGTCGTCAAATTACCGGGGAACGTCTACACCCTCTAAACGCGACTCTGTCGAAGCCGGGTCGCTCCAGCAACCGAGCGGAATTACGCAATCGTCAGACCCAATGAACAAACTTACGGCACCGACGGCCTCGAATCTTTCTCAAGCACGAACCGTGCTGGGTTCAAGCTGGAAGAAAACACGGGCAACGAACTGGAATATGTTAACAATTGGGGGGTTATTTATATGGGGAATACGGGAAAGCGACGACACAGAGCTGAGTTACAACCAATAACAATGCAATATAGTATATATATATATAATATATATATATATATATATAATATAATATAATAAATATATATATATATAATTTAATATATATATAATAATAATGAAAAGAAACAAATTAACAATTCTACCTACCAGACTGGCGCCACACACACCACAACAAAAGAAAATGGACCCCGTCGGGTCTTTAATTCGGTCAGCCCCTCAGCTCAGGAGGGAAATAGCGAGCTGGGGACCAGGGTCTCGTCGGTAAACCTGCCGCTCATGCGGTTAGGCCCGCGACTGCCGTGTGGAGCCCGCGTCTGTAGGAGCTTTGGATGTCTATGCAGACCGAGACTCCAGACTCGCGACGCACTAGACCAAGAACCGCTTGAAACCACGACCAAGACCGCTTGAAACACGGTCGCATAAACAAAAAGCAATGCCCCCGATCACACCTAACTCACTTCAACACATTTCGGTTTTGAAATTACAAGACTTTCACACAAAACTACACAAGCATTTCAACAATTCTCACAAGCAGGTGATGGTCATGCTCAGATCAAGCAAATCCAGGGAAACTTTTGCGAAGCGTCAGAACTGCACAATTTCGACACCGATCTATTCAGGAAATTCCAATTACATGCTTTAAAGCATTTGGTGACATGAGAGCACAATGGCCCACTTCAAAATGATGGTGGTCCTTTTAATATCGCGCAACCAGATTGATAAACAAATAAGTTGGGTGTTAATCTAGCAATCAGAAACCAATTTTGTTAGGGTTTGTGGTTAACCAGAAACCCAACCCTAACCCTATACCCTAACATCTCTACCTCCAAGATCTCTCTCTCTCTTCTGCATCGCTATCTCTACCTCTTTACATCTCAACATCTCCACTCTCTACAGTCTCCACCCCTACCCTCAATTATCTTCAATCTCATCAACATCTTACCTCTCAAATATCTTTCACCTCTCAACATCTCTACCTCTCTACATCTCAACATCATCCACGCTCTCCAACATCTCTACCCTCTCCTACCATCTCACATCTCCACCTCTCAACCATTCTAACCTCTCTACATCGCTACATCTCACATCTCACTACCTACATGTAACATTCTCCACTCTCTGGCATCGCTGTACATCTCAACATCGCTACCTTCAACTCTCAAACATCGCTACCCTCAAACATCTCCACAACCTCTTCGTACATCTCTCCCTCTCTGCATTGCTACATCTCCACCTCTCAGCAATCCTACCGCACCTACATCGTAGACATCTCCCTCTCATTCTCCAACCTCTCAACATCTCGCCACCTCTCAGCATCGCTACCTCTCAACGATTGCAACCTAATCAACATTCTCCACCTCTCAACGCTCTCTAACCCTCAACATCTCCACCTGCACTACTAATTCTCAACTCTCAGCATCGCTACCCTCTCCACTCTCAACATGTCTACCTCTCTACATCTCTCACCTCTAACTGCACGCTAATATCATGCTATCGTCTATCCTCCAGGGGAGAGCATATACCATGATCACGTAGGTGACCCGATTTCTTATGTCATTAGTCCTGTGTTGATAGTCCTGTTCCTGTCAAATAGGGCTGTTGGTGGCCATAGCGTTCTCGGCCGTTTGTCCCGATGTAATGTCCCCCCCCCCTCCTTCCTGTCTTACTTTCATCCTTCCTCCTTCACATCATCGGTTCTGTTCAAATCTCTATACTTCCAATCTTTCCTCCCACCCAATTGCCCAATTCCAACGGCCACCAATAAACTCCTCTTCCGTAAAACATCCTTTCAACAGTCCCTCTTCACCCCCACGGCCGTCACGTGATCCCTCGGTCGTGCGGTAGTTCCTTCCGTGTTCCCTCCAAATGCCACGCATTGCTTGATACCCGTTGGTGCTCTGGCGTGCATGTTCGTGGCGGCTTGTGCTCGTCGTGGACTATGAGGCACGGCAATTCTCGCAAGGCGTGGTAACAGTGCAGAACAGTGTCGAACTGGGCGTGTTTCAAACGCGCGAAGGGGACTGGGAAACTCCCCCCCCCCCCTTCCTTGTGGGGCTTTGGGCACGTGAGGGGTGGGGGCTTTTCGTTTTAAACAGTTCGCTCAGAGTGGTGTGGCAATTGCACAAGTGACGTCATGTCACCCGCCCCCATTCAGCTGCGGGGGAGAAGCTTTGTGAGAGGGGAAGAAGCAGAAAGGAGACACGAACGGGACAAGCTCGCAATGAGCATAAGACAAGACTGAGAAAGCACTCGAGAGGGAAGGAACAAAAGATGGGTGAGGGAAGGGGGGGGGGGGGGGGGGGTGAGAAAGGAAATCTTTCAACGAGGCAGTTGGTGTCGGAGCCATTTGTGGAAAAAGAGAGCACATGCCTTCCACGACCATCATCCTGCCTCTCGATCCTGTCAGCCCACAAAGGGCGAGGAGGGTGAAGGCCGACGCCTCATCGACGGGGCCTGGGAGCATATCCGGGACACCAGATAGGACTCGCCAACTGGGTCTGGGCAACCTCAGGGACGCGGCTTCGTATCCCCATCCCTTCCACATCACCCACTGCCCATTTCCCCATCCATTTTCCTCCACATTCTCCTGTATATTGTGAGAGGTAGGGAGAGAAGGAAAGACTGCTTTCCTTTTCTACATTCAATTTACTTTATTCATTTTCAAGTCCCTCTTGTTTATTGTTTTCCCCCTGAGTGAAGTGACGGCCAAGTCTTTTGTTTGTGAGTGAGATCGAAGAGCATACGTGTTTGGTTAAATACTGCTGCTGATGTGCATTTTTGCTTTTTAAATGATTGCTTGCTTATGGTGTTTGTAATAAATTAATTGTTTGGTGCTATTTCTCATCTGGCTGCGGTTTCTTTTCCTCTTTATTGTCCCGACACGGGACACAAGTAAGGTAGACGGGACGTTCTAACCCCGATAATTTACTTTGTCAGCGAGCCGCACACGATCACTCTATACGTCGCAGAATCGCAAGTGTGCGCTGAAGGCACTTGACCCCGATTAAGCGCCGTTCCACAAGGTAATGGTATTCACACGAAAGTAGTGTAATCTGCCTGGTATAGGCCCGTGCCAATCGGTCGTCGTGTGCTTACAACCTCCAGTATGCTGATTATCGGTGCCCGGCCGGCCCTGCAGCACCCGTGGCATTGAAGAAAGGAAAAAAAAAAAAAAAAAAGGGGGAAGGGGAAAAAAAAAAAAAAAAGAGGAAAAAAAAAGGGAAAAGGAAAAAAAAAAAAAGCAGGGGGAAGAAGAAAAAAAAAAAAAAGGAAAGGGGCAGGAGGGGGAGAAAAAAAAAGAAAAAAAAAAAAAAACAAAAAAAAAAAAAAAGGGGGGGACAGGGGAAAAAAAAAAAAAAAAAAAAAAGAAGAGGGGGGGGGGAAAAAAAGAAGGGGGGGGGGGGAAAAAAAAAAAGAGAAGAAAAAAAGAAAGGGAGGGGGGGGGGAAAAAGAGGAGGGGGGGAGGGCAGGAGGGGAAAAAAAGGAAGAGGCAGGGGGGGGGAAAAAAAAAAAAAAAAAAAAAAAAACAAAAGGAAAAAAAAAAAAAGGGGGAAAAAGAGGGGGGGGGGGGAAAATAAAAAAAAAAAAATAAAAAAAATAGGAAAAAGGGGAAAAAAAAAGAGGGGGAAGGAGGGAAAGAAGGAAAAAAGGGGGAGGGAAAAAGGAGAAAAAGGGGGGGAAAAGGGGAGTGAAAGGGAAAAGAAAAAAAAACCAAAAAAAAGGTGAGGGGGAAAGAAGGAAAGAAGGGGAAAGGAAGGAAGGAAAAAAAAAAGGGGAAAAAAAAAAAACGGGGGGGAGGGGGAAAAAAAGGGGGGGAAAAAAGAAAAAAAAAAAAAAAAAGGGGGGAGGAAAAAAAAAAAAAAAAAAGGGAAAAAAAAAAAAAGGAAGGGGAAAAAAAAACCAAGAAAGGGGGGGGAAAAAAGGAAGGGGAGAAGGGGGGGAAAAGAAGGAAAAAAGGGGGGGGGGGGGAAGCGGAAAAAGAAAAAAAAAAAAAATAAAGGGAAAAAAAAAGAAAAAAAAAAAAAAGGGGGGGGGGGGGAAAAGGAAGGAAGGGAAACCCAAGTCTTCCCCCTCAGTGCAAACCTCAAACCCCAATCCACGACAACACATTTACACACCTATCACCTGTAAAAATTGATACTTTATACACCTGATACTACCTTATATAATACATTATACACTATCACCGTAAATACTACAATCACACACCTGATACTACTTATTAATAATACATCATACACCGATCCCCTTCTAATTAATACATTACACACCTGATACCACCCTATAATTAATACATCACACACCTGATACTACTTATTCATTAATACATCAGACACCTGATACCACCTTTTTAATTAAATACATCACACACTGATACACTTATAATTAATACTCACACACCTGATACCACCTTTTAATTAATACATCACACACCTGAATACCACCTTATAATTAATACATTCACACACCTGATACCACCTTATTAATTAATACATCACACACCTGATACACCTTATTAATTATACATCACACACCTGATACCACCTTATTATTAATACATCACACACCTGATACCACTTATTAATTAATACATCATACTGTAGGTGTCCGAGGTGCATGAGACACGGGACGTGAGAGTGTAATATAACTCCGCTTTATTGCAGTGCTCGATTGTACACCACCCAGAGCCTCTAGCGGCGCGGAAGATATATGAACCCCTAACCAACGTGACTATATCATAAAGCACTCCACGCCCCTCAACACTCTCACGCCATACATCCACCACTCCTCCTCTAAAATATACATTATAAAATGACAATTTAATGATAAAAATGAACAAGTATAAACGACAAAATGAAACTAACCAAAAGCATTGACAACTATGACACAAAAGCAACTGGTGACAAAATGACACTAATCATCCAAAATCCTCCAAGTACCGCGTCTCTCGATCCGCCTCTGGCGGAACAGCGCCACCAGATGGCCCAGGCTTACCCCTTCTGGCTTAGGTCGAGGTGACACCCTAGACGAACCTCCCCCTGCATCATCAAATGCCCCCGGCCGACAAGCTTGCTCGTCTCCTCAGAACCAGGACTGAATCAGGTAAACACCCCGAGTCCGCTAGCCCCGTGGGCGCCAGCACGTTTGGCCTTGGCGAGATCAGAGGTGGGGGCTCCATGTCGCTCGGCACGTCTGGCCTTGGCGATTATAACGTCTGCCCCGGCAGAGAACAGAGGTGGGGTGACGCTGAACAGCGAACATGCTTTGTTCCACGTGCCGCTTCCACACCTCTCCATCATCAATCTGAACCAGGAAATTTGCCGGTTCCATTACCCGCGTCCACATCAAAATCGCGCACCAGCGTCGGGCACAACATCACCCCAAACCACGACCCTTCCAGGTCGCAGCAAAACAAGTCTAACTGCAAATGCACGTCCATACAGACGAATGACAGGAACATCATCGGTGGTTAGATGTATAGTATTCCCATATGGCACATGAAAACTACATCAATCACTGCCTGCGCAGATGCAAACTCCCCTTTACGCAAAGCACGTTCCACATTTTAACAAACGATTCTGCCTGCTCGTTGTGACAGGATGACACAACATTTGAACACACGAGTTCTGCGTGCTCGTTTGTGCAGGATGACACAACATTTCAACAAACGATTCTGGTGCGTCAGATGACACAACATTTTAAAAACCGTTCAAGGTGTCGAATACCGTTGCGATGCGCACAAAATCATTAACACATCTGCGCAGAACTGTGGAATCGTTACCAGAAACCAGCATCCAGGTATTCTTTATTGAATCACAACGATCGTCCCAGCTTTTCTAATCAAGCAATGCCCAGCCGATGTATCTCTGCAAAACACACGCTCACGCCATCTAGGAAACGCAATTGATCACAATCAAACACATTGCTACCACGCTGGATTATCGGCATTGCCTACAGTGGCGCCACTGCTTAATCACGTCGTTCAATGTCTCTATCCAACCCCGGCCACAAAACAACTTGTGACAACCATAGCTCGGTTTAGTGGGATGGACACCCGAAGGCATAGAGATGAACCCTTCTTGCCTCCTCTTCTGCGTGCCTCTCGTTCCATTGCAGACCGCGCTCGAGGCACGATCACGTGTTGAACAAGATCGCCTGCACGACACGAACGCGCACGTGATCAATAAGCGATTCCACCGCTCGAACGCAGATCGCTCCAATCCCCTGTATGGAATCGCCTAACGACACATGGGCGAGTACTTACATGACCGAATTCCACCGCGACTGCTCTTGCGGTAGACCGCCCCGCCTGGACCTGGCTAGTTGCAAACACATCAACCCGTCGGCATGATTCAGACGAAGCTGGAACCCTGCCGCGCAAGGCAACGACGAGGGACCGTCGCAGTCGCGAGATCTTCCCATGCCTTCCGCGCACGGGCAACGAAGGGACCGTCGCAGTCGGCACGCTTCCGGTGCCCCCGTCAGGCAAGCGGCGAGGACCGGGTCGCGTCCGGCTGCTTCCCGTGGCCGCGTGCCGCGCAAGCAAACGCGAGAACGTGGCCGTCGCAGTTGGCATGCTTCCCGTTGCTCGCTGGAGAACGGTGTATATCGTAGTTGTAGAAGCAGGAACAGACACACAACTCCTGCATCCGCACGGCCCCTGCCCCCAGCACCTCGCACTAGTCCAGGGGCACCCCTCGCCGTTCCTTCGGGCGTCAAAGAGCTTTGCCTGGGCGCGGCGCTCGAGAGTTGGTCGAAGCTCGTTGCAAAACAAATCTTGATGCTTTGAAAAATCTCCTCCGACTGGTTCTCTAATCGCTCGGCACGGTTGCCAGGTGAAGGCTGGTGCACATCCAGTCTAGCCTGAATGGCAGTCAGCACATCTCGGCCAAGGAGCGCCAGCTCCCCTCCCGCCGCACCACATGTAACGGAGCGCGACGACCTGGCGCTTGGTAGACCACCGTGACATTTCTGCATCCCGACTGCGCGTATCTGTTCGCCGGTGTACGTCACGAAGCTGAGGTTTTGACCGATAAGCTGTAGGGTCGTTGAGTCTACGCGCGTCCGTTCGCCCATATGATCGACACAGCCGCCCCCGTATCAATCTGAAAAAATGATCGGGCGTCTTGTTCACTCGATTTCCACTGTCATCGGTCTTGGTCACCGCGGACGAATTGAAAACAGGCTCATGATCGCTGCAAGTCCTGCCCCGGTCGTCGGGTTGCTTCGCGCAGGTTGCAGGTCTAGCTCCTCGTAAAAGCGTACGTCATGTACAAAACCGCATACAGGTTGGCAGGTCTGCCCCGGCCGTCGGAATCATCCGCACCGCGCGGACCTCCGGATCAACTGTCATGCTCTGGCCAGCGATGGCTCGGACATCCCGAGAGTCCGTCGACAGCCGACGCTGTTTCGACTGCTGAGTTGAACGTAATATCTCGTACCTCAGCCGTAGTATCGCGCGAAACCATTCGAGTCTTGCAATCCAGAAATAAAACGATCTTTGAGCCTGGCCTGCCGTTCACTCGACGTGAATTTGCAGGCGACGGCGAGATGTTCACCCGCGCGGCAAAATTCCGCGATGCGCTCCCCCCGGTTCCTTGCCAGGTGATCAAACTCGTACGTCGCCAGCTGCGTGATCCCATCCTGTCACCAATTGTAGTGTCCGAGGTGCAGTGAGACAGCGGGGACGTGAGAGTGTAGTAGTAACTCTGCTTTATTGCGTGCTCGGGATGTACACCACCCAGAGCCTCAGTGCGCGTAAAGATATATGAACCCCTAACCACGTGACTATTATCATAAGCACTCCACGCCCCTCAGCACTCTCACGCCCATACACCTGTCACCTTCTAAATTAATACATTACACACCTATCACCCTATAAATTAATACATTACACACCTATCACCCTATAAATGAATACATTACACACCTATCGCCCTATAAATTAATACATTACACACCTATCACCTATAAATTAATACATTACACACCTATCACCCTATAAATTAATACATTACACACCTACCACCTTATAAAGGCTGGTTTTGAGGGTAGAGGAGTAGCAGCTGAAATGTGAATCCTATCCAGGTTCCTCCTGATGACTTCATGTTTACTTTTTGTTTGTTCAGGTTCCTTTTGATGACTCCATTGCCCGTTACCAGTAAGCTGGAACTCATTTTGCCGACCTCGGAAGGATCACAGGTTGAGTCAACCCACCTGATGTTATTTCAACATGAAAAAAACCAAACCTTGAACTCAAGACCTGAAGATCTTAAGCCAACAACCTTAACTGTTGAGCCACCACCAGGTTTGAAAAGAGGGTTATGTGTACAGAGAGACATTGATCAGGAAGGAGTAACCACATTAATCAGTTAATATATTTTATTGACACAAAGACAATACTCGCGCACACAAATACGTCCATTTGTCCATTGTTTATGACCGTGTCCATCTCTAGGACCTCCGCTTTCAGCCAAGCTCTCTCAACTTCTTTATCATAATTTTGTCCGGTCACAGAGATTCCGATGGCCTTCCTTTCCAAAATCTTTATAGTGTGACACATTTCAATGCTCCATTGCCTACGATGCAGCAGATTGTATCATCATGGAGACTGGAGTTGATGATTTGTCATTCAATCAAAAGTGGGTCAATGTCCTCTTGTGATATACCCAAGGCAGCCACCATAGTTTTGCTGCAATTGATAAAATGTTAGTCTGGAGATGATCAGAGATGGGTTTGTTTTTGTTTGCCACAGTTGCATCAAAGTAATCATGAATGTCCATCAAAATAAGGAGGGTATGGCAGAACCTCCCAAATCCACTTTTCACAGCAAGAACTGCAAGTTACGCTGGTTGTCCTGGATGAAAGGAATCATGCCGCCACCATAGCAATTCAAGTTGCTTCCGAAGCAGCACCGGGCACATATTTTCTCGCACAGCACCTTTGCATCTCCAGTCTGATCGTGAGGCACAGAAACGATGATTTAGCACAAGGTCACGGTGAGAGAAAACATGATGTGCATCACCTTCGATGCTCCCTGGATACAAGAAGGGATTTCTCTTGCTTGCTAAATGTGCAGGTAACCGCTATTCAAGTTTTCCCAGCACAATATCAAGTTACTGTAACATGTATACCTGCACACCAAAAACTGTCTTGCAGTTCGCCAGAGTTCATTGTTCTACTGTAATTGGCAGCTCGGTACCTGTACATTACTACCACCTCGTGAGGAAGGTTGGCAATACGACTCAACACATTGGCGTCTGAAAAGCTGCGGGAAGCTCAGCACAGCAACATTGTATACAAAATTCAAATGGTCTTCATACACAGTCTATACATCCCAAATGTAAAGTCCTGCCTTCCGGAGCACATTGCAAACGTCAATCACTCAGAAGTTGATAAATATTTTGTGCATTTACCCTTGGTGGTTCCATCACCAGGGACACGAGCGTCTGAATGCATGACTAGCAAATCGCATTACTTTACTTTTGTCTACAACACATGTGGGCACAAATGCCTGCTACTGCCATGTGTGTGTGTTTGCATACGAGTGCAAGAGCTATTGGGAGTGATGGAGTAAACTGTGAATGAAATGTACATGGTGTAAAATGTCAATAAACTAGACTGGCTTGAGAAGGCCTCCCTAACTTATATACCAAGCATCACCAATGTGAATAGACTACGACATCATCAGCTAATCGCAATGTTTTAAAGTAATGTTGGTGGCAAATTTAGAGTGGCAATCAATTACTATCATCTGCCTTGTTTAAAAGTCAGTAATCAGCTTATAATGGTTGTAAAAGACTGTGAGACATCCTTTATAAAAGAGTGGTTGCCCAGAGATGCCCTAAATATGACTCATCAAAGCAGCTATGGTGGAATACTTTACACAGTACATTAAGGATGAAATCGGAGGCTTTAAGATTGAAAGCTGTTGAACAGCAAGAATAAGAGGTGCGTTAAGGTATTCTCTCATACGTTAGAAGCTGCTTCTTCTTCCTCTTTTTTTTTTTTTTAAGTGCAACTTGGAACACGTGGAATATTCACTGGCATTCCCTGGAGGTTGCGGATGATCTTTTCCATAAGTCAGGGTTGGGGGGTTATTGATGAGTCCATCGATGGGCAGGCTCTCTGACAGATGTCACAGACCTGATGGTTCGGGGAAGGGTGTCGTGTCGTTGTCGGTCTCATTCTCTTTCCTTGCTGCTGTTTTCCTCGAAGTGGTATATGCCTTCTCATAAGATGTCGCCATGCGAGCGTGTCCTGGGCTTGCTCCACTCAGCTCATGGTGTCAATGTCACTTCTTAGAGTTTGCTTTCAGGGTGTCCTTGGAGCATTTCCTCTGGCTTCCATGTGGTCTTTCACCTTGGCTGAGTTGGGAAAAAAGGATTTGTTTCAGACTGAATTGGGCATAAGTGTACACAATGTCCAGTCAACCGCTGCTGATATTGAATGATGACCACTTCAACACCTGTAGTGTTGGTATCAGCGACAACACTGGCATTTGTTTGGCGACCCTCCCTTCAGATTTGAAGGATCATCCAGAGACAGCGGTGGTGATGAGGTTCTCGGCTTTTCACGTGGTTCTGACAAGTCACTCAGGTTTCACAGGCATACAGCAAAGTTGGTCCTCGTGTACGAGGAGCTTCCGATAGGGTCCTGATGTCAGGGTTGTTGAACATGCGATATTTCAGTTTTCTAAAAGCAGAATTAACACATCGGATCCGACCCTGGATCTCCTCATCGATGATGGCTTTCTGTGAAGGATGGCTGCAAAGGGATGCAAAGTGTTCAACATTCTCCATTTCCTTCCCATTAATGGTGATCTTTGGTGGGGTACTCCGTTGGCATGAAGTAGAATGGTGAAGCACCTTTGTGTTTTTTCAATGTTGAGGGACCGACCCAGGTACCGGTATTCTTGAGAGGAGTAAGTACTGCAAGGGTCGTTTGTCGGTCTTCTTCAATGTGTGCAATGACAACACGGTCGTCAACCTACTGGAGTTCCATAACTGAGGTCGATACAACTTTTGTTTTCCTGGCACGCAAGTGGGAGAGGTTGAAGAGGTTCCCATCAATCTCGATGCCGATGCCATTGCACACTCTGTCACAAATGAGCAACTTGATGATTGAAAGAAAGATCGAAATGATGAGTTGGATCACTGGCACGACCCTGCTCGACGCCAGTTCAGATGACGAACGGTTCTGTCTCGGAGACATTATATAGGATGGTGAAGGATTCCCGTGGACAGCCAAACTTAGGCAGGAACTTCCATAAAGCCTCAACAGAATCAAAGGCTTTGGTCAGATCGATGAAGGCCACGTAAAGTTCCTGCTGTTGTGTTCTTGACATTTTTCCTGGATCAGCCAGGCCACAAAAATAACGTCTCTGCTACCCAATGGTACTCGCCCACGTTCCGATTCTGGAAGAATTTCCTCGGCGAGGGGGAGGAGTCATTGCGGCAGAGCTCAAGCAAATATATTCCCCTCAATGGAGAGGAGGGCAATACCTCTGTAGTTTCTGCAGACCGACTCATCTCCCTTTTTGAAGATGGTGACAATGTTTGTGTTCCTTAAGTCAGTGGGGATTTCCTCAGTGTAACATATTTTCAGGATCAAAGTGTGCATCTTGTTGGTCAGCATTTCTCCACCAAATTTAAAGACCTTGACTGGAATGCTGTCAGGGTCCAGATGCTTTGTTGTTGTGCATCTGCTTAATGGCCCAGTGGACTGCACAAGAAGTTGATGGCTCATGGACTGGCAAGGACTTCCCTCACTGGACGTAGAATGTACTCAAGGGTTGTCAGATTTGAAGACAAACGTTGCTGCGAGGTCCATTCACTGCCTAACTGCAGGAACTCATCTCCTGCCTTGTTTTCGTTTGAAGTGGAATTGGGGATGAGCGTATGGATGGACGGATGGACGTGCAAATGCACACACGATTCTTATTCCACTAAGGACTGCAGTACTATCACTTTGAGTGGTATATTGCTTTTACAATTCATCAGCCTAAACAGCACTATCCAGGACCGGTGTTGATGTGAACTTACAAACATCTAAATGACCATTGCACAGTCCCTTTTGGGTGGTGGTCTGCGGTAATGTTTTATGGAGATCTTTCTCGCTTTCTTTCGGATATCCCTCCGAAAGAGATATCAAATTTTTTACAATACTGTACAAATATAAACATTCAATACATTAATTTCTCCAAATTTTTCTTCAGTAGTTTGAATTATTTTGCTAATTTTACACCTTGCACACTCATAACCTGTACTTTTATACAAAACTGAGTTCATCAGGGTTTCATCAGACACGTGATCAGGCATTCCACGACACAAACATCGTACTCATAAGCACGAATGGAACCAGCTGCTAGAATCGACGCCGCACATGAGGTATTTCTTCAAAACTGGAGTCCTCGCACCCCTAAGAGCCACGCACGAGTACTCCGTACATAAAACACATCACTCACGGCTCAGTTGTGCTAATTAATATCCAACATTTATCAGTTATTTTCAACATCGACAATCTCCTCCGGCCTCTCGTGGGTTCTCTGGTGAGTGCGACGATGGCGAGCGAGTGAACTGGCATGTCCAAAAGCTCTGTAGCACTCCACGCAAACGAACGGCTTTTCGCCCGAGTGAGTTCTTTGGTGGCGCGTAAGTTCTGACCTCTCTTTCATTTTCTTTCCACAATGCGGACACTCATAAATACGGCGTTCCTTCTTCTGTCCGGCTCCACTCTCCCTCAACGTTGCCCTCTCGTGGGCGCGCAAATGGGCTTCGTAAGCTCCACGGCGAGCAAACTTTCTGTCACACTCTGCACACTCAAATCTCGGACGCGAATGCGTTTGAATGTGTCTCCGCAAGTTGTCCTTCTGCACGAATCGTCGTCCGCACTCGGTGCATTCAAATGGCCTTTCCCCTGTGTGAGTGCGTAGATGAAGGGCGAGTTTCCCCCTCTTGCTCCAGCTTTTCCCACATTCCATACATCGATAGGGAGCATCTCCAGAGTGTGATCGAGTGTGCAGAGAGAGGTATGCTCTCTGGCTGAAAGTTTTTCCACATTCCGTGCACTCGTAAGGTTTTTCACCTGTGTGAGAGCTGTAGAAAAAGGGCGAAAATATATTATATAGAGGACATAAGATAATAATCTTAGCGAAAAGTGTTCACCCAGAAAACTGAATACAAAACAGTTTCACCAAAAAAAAAAATACACACAACACTTAAACATGGGATTGCTTCGATTTTGTTTGGTTTCTATGGAAACATCAACAAGTCAAAGAGGAGATGATAACCAATGAGGACAAACAAGTAAAAGGGCAACTACTGAAATGTGTAACAATAGTTTGCTAACATACAGTTGTATCGATCAACAAGACACATTGCTTTCACCATTGTTTTCCTCTTGCACCGACATCCGAGCTCAAGGCCTTCACAACATTGCATCATACCTTACACGCTCGAAACCTTGATGCCTTAAAGCGCAACTAAACCCAGAGCTTTGAGGAAAATCCACGAGTGAAAAAATACCTCTTCTTTAATTTCCCTTTAATTTTGCTTTTTATATCATTGTATTTTCAGAAATATTGAAATAATAAAGATCACGAATCCACGTACACTGTTCACTGAATCAGCGAGATCACGAGAGTGAGACTTTGTGAGAATGACGTCACAGCGCCCGCACAGAAAGCACGATGCTGGAGCGTCAGACCTACAGCTGTGTCCACGAGAGAGGAAAGTGCAGTAAAAGCTTTTTCCAGATCCCATATGTGGTTAAATATCCAGACAGGTCATACTGTTGACAAATTTCCTTTCGGGAGGCACAAAATAGTTTGCAAAGACCACTTTAAGCCTCGGCGTTTTCTAACGGCGCAACCGAGAGGCCGATCTGAGGATACGACGTGAAAAATAAAACATTGGTGGAAGATGCGTATCGGACCAGTTTTCAACATAAAGCTCCGAAAAAAAATGGAATAATACCTGTTCTGCAAAGTGTCATGTGCCAACTCGCCCGACCTCTTCCACGTCAATAAATCAGTGACTGGAGCAACCAAAATGTCCATATTCGCCAAATGCTTAACCCAAGGACCTAGAGCTACACAAAATCAGTCATTTTCGTTCAATTTACCAGAGCGTAAATCCCAATCCTCCTCTTACGTTCTCCTCCACACTGTCACTTTGTTTTTCCGAAGTACATGCAGTTGAACATTCTTTAGCTCTGCTTCACTGTATTCCGGTCCGAAATAATATGGTTCAATTCCACCAAAAAAAATCCATTGCTTTGGCGAGGCGTATTCCAACATGGCGGCTCAGGACCAGTCAACTGGTGTTGTGACGTCACATCCACAAGCACTTCAGCCGGCGCATGGTGTTATGCAGTATTTCTCAGAAACGGAACTTTCTGTCGATATTTCTGTTCTGCTCGGCACAGTGCTGAAAAGCCGTTGTGTGTGTTTGGATAAAATGTATTTAAATATCTGAGTGAATATTTATTGCTGGGTTGAACTGTGCTTTAAGAGCAATTAACGTAAACACTGAAATAATCACTAAATATATGAACAGGAGCCTCCACAAAAACATATCAGAATATAAATTTTTTAACGATAATTAGGACTCAAATTGATAATCCGAGTAAGTCTTACCGCAAATGCTGCGACAAGGAGAACTGCTGCCCGTAGGCTTTTCCACAGAGTGCACACACATAAGGTCGTTCCCCTGAGTGGCTTCGTAGGTGCCTAACGAGAATGTTTTTGTGACCGTAAGATTTCCCGCAGGCACCACACACAAAAGGCCTTTCCCCGGTGTGGCTTCGGGAATGCTGAGCTAGGTGGGAACGCTGCCGGAAGGATCGCCCGCAATCCGTACAAACAAACGGCTTCTCTCCGGTGTGCGTGCGGTAATGCTTGACCAGGTTGGTCATCGAGTGGAAGCTTTTCCCACAATCCTTGCACACGAACCCCTTTTCACCCGTGTGCACTTTCTCGTGACAAACAAGGCTAGCGAGGTCTTCAAAGCTCTCCCCACAGGCTCCGCAGACAAACTCGGTCGTGCCGAGGCGCCCAAGGTATTCGTTGCTGCTCCCAAAATAATCCTTGTTGCCCGAGCTCGTTGTGGCAGCAGAGGCTCTGGAAGAAGCGTGCTCATGAATTGTAACAAGGAGAGGGCGAGACGGTGAAGGGTCGGGGTCCGATAAAGAAAGAGGAATGCGTGGACGGGGAGAGGGGCGCAGGCGCAATGGACGGGCCTGGAAGACAAGGAAGAAAATTAATCGATTATAACTTTGAGCATATCATATCATAACACTTTTCACACATGTTTCAATGAGGATTAGGCTTTTACTCATAATAAACTTTAACGTTTAAATGTCTCAAAATACACGAAACATTTCCTCACCGTAAACTGAGAAAATGAAACACTTGAATGCACATTATAAACACACATCACAAAAGCCTTCGATTCTTCAATCAATCTTCGGGTCCTGTTTGGCTTGGGTTAGGGTTGAGGCCTTCGGAAGCTTTTTGCTTCTGCAGAGGAGTTGCTCAGCAGAGCTTCGGGTCCTGCTTGGCTCGGTAGGCTTTTTGGAGGGCTGTTTTGTTTGGAAGAAAGTTGAGCCGGTTGCTCGGCTTGAGCTGCGAATGGTGGCTTCTTCTTCTTCTTGGTTCGTGGAGCTCTTTGTTCTCCGTTTGGTTCCCGGCTTGGTGCGACTCATGGACCTCATCTTGGAGGTGGTTCCTCGGGGAAGCGACGCATCGACGGGAAGGATCGGCGCCTCGTCTCACCAGCACGTGTTGAGAAGCGCGGGAGGATTCGCTGAAGCTCGGGAAGGATCGCGGCTCACGGCGATTGGGTCCAGCTCGCTCTCGCTGGAGCCCGTGTCCGAACAACTTGAAGACCACATGAGGTGGAGAGGTTCGAGATAGGTTCTGGGTTTCAGCTCACCTGTCCTCCGAGCTGAAGCCCGTTATTAAAGGCCTCAGCCACCATTACTTGGGTGTGTGTGTGTGCGTACGTGTGTCCGTGGGCCCGTCTAATAAGGAGGAAATTGTTAAGTGCTTTGTGTGCTGTAAATCTTTGCATTGCATTTCGTATAGTCGGAATAGTTCTCCTCTTACGTGCTTCCCTAGTTCCCCATTATTATTAATAAATACCCCAATTGTTAAATGTTTTGCAGCTCGTCGCGTCGATTCTTTCATTGACTGAGCATTTCGTGTGTTGGTAGTTAGAAAGCCGTTGGTTTGCCGTAAAAGGGGGACATTTGGACCGACGGTTCTCGGCGATTAAGCCGCTCGGAATCGCGCACGGGACAGGCTCGCCTCAGCGGTTTGTTCATACGAGTTCCGTCGAGGGTGGAATACCCGGTAGTTGGATCACGTGGGTATTTAGGTACATTGAAGATTGGCAATCGACCCTACCACGTGATCTGCCCATTGGCGTATTTCGGTTCTTGTACAAGGACCCGTCGACTCGGACTTATCCGGGCGGCGATCTATATTCGGGCGATCGTGGGCGACTCGACTTGCGGCTCCGTTCAGAGCGGTCGGTTGGCGGCCGACCCCAGCACCGTAATAATATCAACAGAAGGGTGAAAGCCAAATTTGCTGATATGGATATCAAAGGGGCCATCAGAGAGTTGGCATCTTGTGAGGAGTGTGCTCCATAATCAGCCAAAACGACTGAAGCCCTCAAAACCAAACACCCGGCTGCCCTGCCTGACTTCAACCTACAGGCCATGCCCGAAGGTGAATTAGCCACTCCGGTGGTTCTCTCTGGGCATTCCGTCGGAATCGCGGTCAACCTTTTAACATCTGGGTCGGCTGTGGGCTCCGATTGGCTCAGACAAGGACACCTTCAGGCTCTTTTGGGCAAGGAATCTGCCGGTGCGGGGGGCCGCTTACTCTCTTCTCTTACCCTGTTCATTAACATGGTTCTGCGGGGAGAGGTTTCTGAAGCTGTGCATCCTGTTTTTTTTGGTGCAAATTTATTTGCTCTCACCAAGGATGGTGGTGTTCGTCCGATCGCTGTGGGCAATACTTTGCGCCATCTCACGACCAAAGCCGCAGTCCGATCTTTTTCTGAAGATCTCGGTGGTGAGCTACGTCCTGTCCAGTTGGGCTATTCAACTAAAGGTGGGTGTGAAGTGGCTGCCCACGCTGCCAGACTTTATTTGACGAATCCGCCTCCTAATCGAGTCTTTCTCAAGATCGACATGCATCATGCATTTAATTGCTTGTGGCGTGACCTCTTTTTTGTCTGAAGTACGAAAGCACACCCCCAGTATCTATCCGCTCATCTGTTAGGCATACGCCAGTCCTTTTGATCTGTTCTATGCAACGAGCCATTTATTCAAAAACTGGCATTCAATGGCGTGACCCCTTTGGGCCAGGTCATTTTTCCCTGGGCATCGACCCAATAGCCAGGGAGGTTTAATCAGAGTTCAAGATATGGTACCAAACTTCTTCAGGAGGTTTGTTGAGAAAGTAGATGGGAGGGGTGGGGGGGGTCCAGACGGTCCTTTCGGAGAAACATAGTGAGAGCGTGAGATTTGTCAGGATTGAAAGATATGTTCCTACCCTGGTATCTACCTCCCTATATTTTGAAAAAGACATCTTGTCCATATGTGGAGAACTGTGCACAGAGGGAGGGGGGGGAGTAAGGGAGGGGGTGGTGGGGGAGAAGGCAGAGGCGGTGTGGGGGGGAGGGGGAGGAGGCAGCACGTGGGGGGGGTTGAAGTGTGAGGGGAGGGAAATGAAAAGCCGTGTGAGTGGAGGGAATGGGAAACAGTGTGAGTGGAGGGAATGGGAAAGCGGTGTGAGAGGAGGGAATGGGAAGGCCGCAATCTAAGGTCTCAGGTTTTTTACACTCTGAAGCAGGTTCTTCCTCAAGGATTTGCCTGTATTTGGCTCCATTCATTGTTCCCTCTATCCTTACGAGTCTCCCAGTTCCTGCTGCTGAAAAGCATCTCCATAGCATGATGTTGTCACCACTATGCTTCACAGTCAGGATGGTGTTAGATGGGTGATGAG
>CM068962.1:3352587-3369080 GCA_035128595.1 Eptatretus atami
ATAGTTACTCTTTCGCAGATGAAAAGCTTTTTCTCTTTTATCCTGCTTGTTCAATCATTTCCCCCACTCAAACCTGTTTCATATATTCATATACCTTGCATTGGTGTGTTTTTTTGAGAATTTCATTGTTATATTTTCTCCTGTATGTGCACATACATATTTGTATTAAAGATTCTCTTTTGTATGCTGAACTATTGTGGAAATTGAGTTCTTTTCCACCACAATGCCTCCTGACTCCAAAGGCAGACTAACAAGGCAAAAGCAAAGGCCAAAACCAACACGAGACATTCACAGCTCTTTTATGTTTGAACAATCAGTGTAACAAGAAACATCTGAGCAAAACGAAAGACCTGAGCAATAATAAATACCTGCCAGTCATTTGTTCCAATCCTTATACTTACCTAAAATGGGGGGACTGAGCATAAAAAGTGCCATTGTTCTACAATGATAAAACATGTATGTACAGAAATACCAGAAATAAAAGCTGACTTTCTGTACTCTTGCCTCATATTCATCTTTTGATCTCAAATCCAAATTTATAGAGTATATAGCAATAATAACAAATACCTGCCAGTCATTTGTTCCAATCCTTATACTTACCTAAAATGGGGGGACTGAGCATAAAAAGGCCATTGTTAGCTACAATGATAAAACATATATGTACATGAAATACCAGAAATAAAAGCTGACTTTCTGTACTCTTGCCTCATATTCATCTTTTGATCTCAAATCCAAATTTCTAGAGTATATAGCAATAATAACAAATTTGACTTCACAGTTCCAATACTTATGGGGGGCACTGTATATTTCATTGGAGAGTCTTTAGTATGAGGCATACGAGCCTCTGTTTTAGTGAGCATCAGAAACAAGTTATGCCTTCCCTGGTTTTTAACACTGTCACACTCTTGACTATACAATTGGCAAACAAATCTTTCTAGGCCTTTCACTTCATCTTCATCAACTGTGAATTAGTTCCCAAACTGTTTGAACAAGGCCTTGAAATCTGCATTATCAGCCAACACCTTAAAGGCTTCAGCCTTTCCATGGAAGGTGCTGACAGACATCCAGTGAAGCAGTGAAATGAAATTATGGCATCACACATGTCCTCTCTAAGGTAAGTATGAACTGCTGATAAGCTCAGTGTCCTCCTGTTGTCGCCTCTTCCTGCATGGAAGATTAACTCGGCTTCAACTGGCTTTGCCTTCGATTCTTCAATAATGAAAACATCAGTGTCTGGGCTCTTGATGACTACTGGATGAGGAGCAGTATTCGATGAAGCTGAGGACTGACGAATGGTTGCGTATCGACAGTGAAGGGAAAGTCGAGTATCTGCTTCTTCATTGTTGCATTTCAAATCCTCAATTGCTCAAACAACCATAACTACATTTTAATCTGCAAACTGATGACATTCCCCATCATGAGCAGTGAAGTCAAGCATGTAGATGATCAACTCTTTCACATTTGGAAGACAAATCTGATCAGTTCCTCTTTGTTTTCATTAC
Organism: Eptatretus atami; assembly: GCA_035128595.1. Lineage (NCBI taxonomy): Eukaryota > Metazoa > Chordata > Myxini > Myxiniformes > Myxinidae > Eptatretus > Eptatretus atami. Next base: position 3,354,090 of record CM068962.1, read on the forward strand.
ACGGTGGAATTTTTCCCATTGCTGTGGCACTTGTTGGTCGTCTCCATAGAATATTGTTCCCAAGCTCCCACCTGAAGCTTTCCTTCCTCTAAGTCGAAGCATTCTTGATGCTGAGCTTCCAATAAGTGTCCACGACAACGTTTATAGTGTTACTTTAAACACTTCGAGCCAATTCCACAAGCTGCTTCAACAGGTAACGTGCAAGTGAACCAAACATTTGTGGAATACTCTGTTGGGGCAGTGCTTGTATCACAGCCATACAGTCTACAATACAGATACTCCCTGGAGGAATCTCAACATGGCTGTACATATGATTCAATGAAGAGAAGCAGGGTTGCCTTTGTTGCCTTGTCCAGAGACCCAACCTGATGTGCCAATGATGGGGGAAGTGGGCCTAGGTTGTATGTGAGCATGTTCGGGATATCCAGTTCTCTGAGATGTTCAATGATCAGAAGTCGTTGGAAGAGATTCCGATCAGCCTGATGTGTAATTTCCTTGCCTTTTACTTGTGAGCAGCTTATTCTGTTCATTGACTGGCAAGGTTTTGGTCTTATGTTTCTTAATAGATGTGAACATGTCTTGGCTACCTTGAAGACGGTCTATACAGGAAGCAGAAAGTGCTGCATCTCCTTTCGACCAGGAAGTGATATAGTCTGCAGTAACATCTTTGTCTAAACATTCGGAGAATTTAATCAGAAACAAGTAAAAACGTCATTAATTTTGCACGGTGCACCACCCATCTTGAGAGTGCCAGCTGCCGCTTAACGTCCACTCGTAGTTTGCTGCATCAGCGGTGACCTCACTTTCTGGTCTTTCCTTCAACTCTTTCCAAAGGGCAGTGCATCTACACTATAAGAGGGGTGTGTGTGTGTGTGTGTGTGTGTGTGTGTGTGTGTGGTGTGACAATTTTTCTCAGATGGATGAACGAATCTTCATCAAACCGTCAAAGGTTCATCAGTGAGTGCTGAGGAGTGTTTCAAGCAAAAATAGGTCTTTGGAAGTTTTGAAGAAAAAAAGTTTTTAATATTTTTAATTGCTCTATAGTGCCTAAGCCTTTGTAGTATGTGAAAGTAATTATATATGACCCTAGCCCCCATTCCTTAGTGGGTGTAGAGAAGAGCTTTGGGCCCCACAAAAAAAAATTGATTTATCCAAAATGCCAACAAGATTAGAACAGCACCGGGTGACACCGGTAGCCCTGATCCGGGCCCCTGATCCGGGCAACACCAGGTACCCCCTGCTAGTCCAGTATACAACACCGGGAACCCCCTGCTAGGCCAGTATATAACACCGGTACCCATACTAATGCAGAACATAACAACGCTGGGTACCCCTGATCTGGGCAATGCCACGTACCCCTGCTGATGATGATGGCAGTTCTTCACAGATGAAGATCAAGAGAAGACTTGTTGGCATGCTCGTTGGTGGCTGAAAAGGCCAATCCTGGATTTAAGGGCCTGGATCATCTGGGGCATGGGAAATCCTGTCCTGCAGGGGCTTGAGTTGCCCCTGATTCTTTCTTCCTTCTGCGTTTCTCCTCTGCAGCCTCATGTCTGTCTACCTCAAAGTGACGAGACGCCTTCTTGATGTCTGACCGCCAGCCGTCCCTGTCTGCAGCATCCTTCTCCCAAGTCTTGTGGTCGATGCTAGCCAAGGCGAGCTGTCTCTTTGAAATGCTTTCGAGCAGCGCCCCTGCTGCTTGCATTTGCCGGAGCGTAATTCGCCGAACAAGACAGCTTTTGGCATTCTTGTCCTCCATCCATGCAACATGGCCAGACCAGCGCAGCTGTCATTGTAGCAGAGTGTTCTCCACACTGGGAATGCCAGCTCTGTCGAGGACTGCATTGTTTGTAATGTATTCCTGCCATTTGATGTTCATGATGGAACGCAGGCAGTGTTGCTGAAAGCGCTCAAGCAAGCGAATTTGTCTTCTGTGGAGGACCCATGTCTCTGAACCATACAACAGGCTGGCAAGGACTACTCTGTAGACCTGGATCTTGGTGGGAATGTGGAGTGCATGGTTCTGCCAGACGCGTTTGGAGAGATGACCAAAGGAGCTGCTTGCCTTGGAGAGTCTGTTGTCAATGCCCTTGTCCACTGTAGCCTTCATTTGCAATGACTGCCCAGGTAAGTGAAGCTCCCAACTGCAGTCAGCTCGTGGCCATCGATGTTGATCTTGGCTGGGTTGTAGTTCACGCAAGGAAGTAGCTGGTGCAATACTTCGGTTTTCTTCAGGCTGATGGTAAGGCCGAAGGCCTTAACTGCTGCAGAGAAACAGTTGACTATGTGTTGGAGAGCTTTTTCTGCGTGGGCCAGGAGGGCGCAGTCATCAGTCAGCAAAGAGGAGCTCTATGATGAGCTCCTCTAAGGTTTTGGTCTGTGCCAGAAGCCGTCTCAGGTTGAAGAGGCTGCCATCTGTAAGGAAGCGGATGTAGATTCCCTCTCAGAGGTCAGACTTTGCCTCCTGGAGCATCATGCTGAAGATAATTGAGAAGAGGGTTGGAGCAAGCGCGCATCCCTGCTTTACACCATCTGAAGTAGGGAAGCTATCTGAGAAGGTCCCATTATGCTTCACCTGACCTTGCTGGCCCTCATGAAGTTGGCGAAGAATTGTGAGGAGCACAGGCGGACACCCCCAGTTTGGACAGGATCTTCCACAGTCCGTCTCGGCTGTATCAAAGGTTTTGGTCAGGTCAATGAACGCAGCAAACAGGCAATTTCTGCTCCCCACATTTCTCCTGGATCTGTTTGAACAGAAATATCATGTTGGTCATGCCCCTGTTTGGTCTGAATCCACAATGGCTTTCTGAGAGATTTTCTTCTGCAATAGATGGGATCAGCCGGTTCAGAAGCACCCTGGCCAAGATTTTGCTAGCGATGGATAATAGGGTGATGCCTCTGTAGTTGTAGCAGTCTGCCTTTTCTCCTTTGTTCTTGTACAGTGAAACAATTATTGTGTCTCAGAAGTCCTGAGGAACAGTTCCTTTTTCCCAACATGCTGAGAGCAGGTCTGTCAGCTTGTTCAGAAGTGCATCTCCACCTTCTTTGTATACCTCTGCTGGAATTCTATCAATTCCTCGGGCTTTGCGTGACTTTAGCTGTGCTATGGCTTTCTTCACTTCAGCTCAGCTTGGTGGTTCATCGAGTTCCATCTTAACATCTCTCTGTGCTATCCTTTGCAGCGCCTCCTCCTGCACCACTCTCTCAACCCCGAAGAGACTCTTGAAGTGTTCGGACCAGCACTGCATAATGGCCTCTTTATCTATGAGCAGAGTTGTTCCATCAGCCGAGCGTAGTGGTGCCTACACCTGGTATGAGGGTCCATACACAGCCCGAAGGGCTTCGTAGAGGAATATTGAATCCCCTACATCTGCGTACCACTGTATTCTCTCTCCCAGCTCTGACCAACCAACAATTGTTCTGCATGGCCCAGAGTTTCACATGTAGTTTGCTGCAAGCCTCCCGATACACCGCTTTTGCAATCTGGTCATCAGGGGTCCTGAGTAGTCTGCTGTGGCAGGAACGTTTTCTCTGCAAAAGTTCCTGGATGTCTGCATGATTCTCATCGAACCAATCCTGATTTTTCCTTGTGGCGAAACCGGCCACCTCGGCTATGGTTTCTTGAAGCACTGATTTCAGCTGCTCCCACTGGTCCTCAGGGCTCATCCTTGGAGTTTGAGGAAGTGTCGGTGCCTAATCTTTTGCTCCAACTTGCTCTGAAACTCCTCTGACTGCAGGGAGGCAGAATCGTTTCAGCTGGAGTTTCTTGATGTGGGGTCGTCTCTTCATACATGGTGGTTTGATCCTGAAGGCAACCTTACTTCGGACCAGCCTGTGATCAGTGTAGCAGTCTGCACTCGGCATAACTATTGTGTGGAGTACATCTATGACATCACACTGACGTACCAGGATATAATCCAGGAGGTGCCAATGCTTGGAGCATGGGTGTTTCCAGGTGGTTTTGAATCTGCCTTTCTGCTGGAACGTGGAGTTGGTTATGCAGAGAGAATGCTCCATAGAGAACTCCAGAAGCAAGCGGCTCTCATTTTTGCATTGCTGTTAAACAGCGGTGCTAGCCAGCGGTGAAGGCTGAAAGCGGGAGGTAACAAGCACACTGCCCACTACGCCAACACACGAGACACATCACACTGCCATTGACACACTACCCCTGCTAGTCCAGTATATAGCACCAGGTACCCATACTCATGCAGTATATAACAATGCTGGGTACCCCTGCTTGTCCAGTACATAACACCAGGTACCCATACTCATGCAGTATATAACAATGCTGGGTACCCCTGCTTGTCCAGTATATAACACCGGGTACCCCGACACATGCAGTATATAACAACACTGGGTACCAGCGCAAGTCCAGTATATAACACTGGGTACCCCTACTAGTACAGAAAATAACACCGGGTACCCCCGATCCGAGCAATGTCGGGTAACCCTGCTCAAACAGTATATAAAACCAGGTACCACTACTCGTGCAGTATGTAACACCGGGTACCCCTACTAGTGCAGTAGATAACAATGTCGGTTACCCTGACTAGTTCAGTATATAACAACACTGGGTACCCTTACTAGTGCAGTAGATAACTAGAAGGGTACTCGGTAGAGCGCATACCTCCGCCACGCAATGCCTGATCCACGAGAACATATATGGTCCAATACATTTTTGAAATATCATGCTATACAGTACTATATTGTTTTGTTACCCTCACCGAAGGAGAGGGTATTGCATTTGGGTCCATTTGTCTGTTTGTTTGTCCGCACAGAACTTTCGTATTTTTTTCCGCAACTGCTTGTCGGATTGAGAGGCAAAGGTAGGTTGTTGTTCGACAGATTGTCAGTCCCAATGAGTCACAGAAGTCTTTTGCTGAAGTGCCATGGCAGGTGAGAGAGGTACCCACACCCAGCCAACTGGCATGATGACAGTTGAAGTCACCACATATGAAGGAGAGTGTTGGGATGAGGGGATAGAAGTTGGTCCATGTTCCCGGAGAGCGAGATGTAAATGGAGTCATCACTGTTTGGTGGACGGTACAACACACATATAAACATGAGGTTGGGAGTGGAGTGGGAAGCCGTAGCTAGAGGTATTCCTGAGGGTGTGGGGGAGAGAGGGCAGTTTCGGTGAGTGAAGAATAGAGTAGTGATGAAGAGAGCAACTCCGCCGCCAGGACGAAGCTCAGGTCTGTCATACCAGAAGAGGGAGTAACCAGGGAGAGATACTTGGAGTCAGAGACGTCTTGAGGGAGGACAGTTTCTGTTAAACAGATTATGTCTGGTTTGTCAGTGGCAACCTGTATGGAAAGATCTGTCAAGTTAGAGTGAAGGCCCCAGATGTTTGAGGTCCACACTTTAAGGAAGAGGGAGGGGAGGAGGTTTTGGGTGCAGGGGAGGGGAGGTAATACGAGGGAGGAGGGGGGGGGGTAAGGAGAGTTATTGAAAAATTGTGGGGGATTGCAGAAAAGCTTGGGAGAGGTGAAAAATGCCTGGTGTTGCTTAATGGTTAGGGTGCGGGCTTTGTATCCCAGGGTCCTGAGTTCAAATCCTGCTCAGCTGTTGAGTTAATACCAGGTGGGGTTAACTCGGCCTGTCATCCTTCCGAGGTCAGCAAAATGAGTGCCAGCATGCTGGTATACTGTGTCGGAGTGGTGACCCATCCAGGATTGTGCCCAATAGCCAAGGAGACTGCTTAAGCAGCACCAACGCTCTGCACAGAGTATGGTTCCAATCTCCTCTCCTCTCCTTGGGGAGAGGGCCAGATGAGAAGGATAAAAGGCTTGGTGGTGATGGGTTGAGTACAGTGGGGAGTAATAAGAGAGGGGCAGAGGGCAGTTGAAAATTGGAGATGGAGTGATGAGATGGAGGAGAGGGGGTGGGGAAGGAGGCACCTTTTGTGGATGTGAGGGGGGGGCAACTTTGGGAAGGGGTAGTGAGAAGGAAGTGGAGGGGGGAAGGGTGAGAGGGGAGAGTTGAGGGAGAAGGGTGAGGGGGGAGTCTGCAATCTCTGATTGCTCTTTTTCTTGTTAAAATATGCTTTACTGTGTACAACATGGTAAATAATCACAAATTCAGTCCCACAAATTATAATGTATATGCAGGTGATGACGTCACAACCTTTTATGCATACACATTTGTGACATGCACACTGAAGTATACAGTAGCGACATGCTTCGAGACGTGTTGCCAGCTAATTAACAAGATCCACTTTGTTGGCATCATCAGTACATCACAGTGACACAGCTTGAGATATACCAAGAGGAGAAACAAAGCAGGTAAGTATCATGATGTCATTTATCACCGATCAAAGTAGATTTTTCCATGATCATGGAATAGCTACAAAAACCATCTTCAAAAGTGAAGGACCATCAAAGCCATGGGAGGAAAAAGAAAGAGTGTGTGTGGGGCCCGGTTAAGCGTGGATATGGGATTCCATGCACGGATACTTGGCACTTCATAAACTTCACTTCCGTATTATGAATGCGACACCTACAAATGATCATTCTAAACTCGAATCAAATCACGACAAAAATACAGATGTTCGTGATTTACAACTTATGCTGTTCAACATGATCCTGCATTTATATGGACTGTTTCTAGTCTTGCACCCTGTGCTCTTTCGATGCTCTGTACCCCCCTCCCCCCTCCCCTCAGGTATCTGCAGGGCACACGGAGTCCACCAGCAAACCTGCTCCAGAGGAACTCCCAAAATCCAGAACCACAGCTCACCTCCACTCATTTGTTCCTCTTTTTTTCCCCACCTGTGAAATCAACTTCCACATCCTCTTCAATCTCATTCTTCCCTTCAAGTCTTCAAGACAGCTGTTCACCACCATCTCACATCATCCGCTATCCAAAATCATGATCTTTTCCATCCCCATTATCCCAAGCCCACCTTATTCCAAGTTTACATTTTTTTTCCCCACGCGAAGAAACTGCAGCTGGACCCATCTTGTACACTCCCCGTGTGTCCTCTCCTCCCCCTCATTCTTCCTCACATCCCTTATTTGTCCAAGTCTCCCACTATTTTCTCACTCAACCCTGCTGTTGGTGTGTCCCCCCCCCCCCTCTGGTCTTTTTGGCCTGTTAGGTCCTGATTCTTTCGATGTTCTCGGTCCTCCATGAGCATCGATGTTGTATAAAAAATAAATGGTAAAATATGCAGTTAATTCACAGAAGAAAACACTATATAGGTACGGAATGTACAAGCAAGGACAATCTCACTTGATCGCCATTTTACTTTCACTTCCTTAAGTGTTAACTCATTCACATGTTTCCCAACTTGACCCACCTTGCGATTGTGCAGAAGGCGAGAAGTCAAAGCGGAGGTGGTAGGTGCTGAAGTCGTGTGCTCAGGCTCTGTGATTAGTCAAATGAGATGAAGAATGTTAGTAATACTGTATATTATTACCATTTTCACCATACATCGTCAACTTAATCTTGTGCAAATCAACACTGAATATAAACCGCTCCATTTCAGTCAAACCTAACAATCAGGAAAATATTTATACATTTGGGGACACTTAAAACATTGCAACTGCACCAAACTCAATTATATTAACTAGCTGAAACCCCGTCACAGACGGATTCCGTTCATTCAACCACCCTCACCAGCTCACACACACTCCGAGGACTTGGACTGGACAGGGTGTGCTTGCCCCCGCCTACTCATCCCCGCCCCTGCCCCATTCAATCTGCTTACCCCCGCCCATAAATGTAATTACCCCAGCCCCCTCTTCACTCCCCGCCCCGTCTTTTGATTGCCCGCCCACTTGCCCCGGGCCCCACCCCCTTTCCACCACCTCACACTCAACTCCGCCTCATTCAACCCAGCCCCCGCCCCATTTCCCCTGTCTCCCGCTTTCAATTTGCTTACCTCGCCCAAAAATTGCTTACCTTGCCCCCGCCTCTTCACTCCCTGCCCCCATCTCTTCATCCTCGCCCCCGCTCTTCACTCCCTGCCCCCGCTCTTCATCCCCCGCCCCGCCTCTTCACTCCCTGCCCCCGTCTCTTCATCCTCGCCCCCGCCTCTTCACTCCTCGCCCCCATCTCAACAAAAAGTGTTTATTCTGCTTCAGCGTTGAAAGTTGACTATTGCCACTATGCGCGATGCACTCTTACAGGTACGAAGTTTCTTTCAGTCCAGGTCACAGTACCGAGGAAAACGTGACGCGACCGCTAGGAGGAGCACAAAATTGGTCCTTCAGTATTAATATATAGATAAAAGATAGAAGATAGAAGATACAGTAGACGCCGCTTTATAAATCCACGGTTATAAAATCCAGCCGCTGATTGTGACCAAAATGAGTTTGAACGGAATTTTACATAGAGAAATCCGCCGTTTAATAAATCCACCTGCTTGGCACGTGCGCGGTCTCAACCTAAGCTTGATGTAGTATGCGCTGCTGCAGAGTGAAAAAACAAAAAACCAACAACAACAGCAACTGGTGACGGACTTCGAATCCCGCGCGCTCGAATCCCTCCGACCCCGAATCCAATAGCCAAGGGAAGAAAGCGACGATGAACCCGAGCCGATGCAACAGCGGCAGAGATGCGGAGGCACTCGCCAAATTGGACAGGGGACTGCAGCTCTCAGGTTTTGCCCATCCCGATTTCCGCCACGTGACGGATTCAATGAAGGAACATTTGCGCAAAACCTTCCCTCCAAGCAAGCGACCTTGGAGAGATTCATTTGAACAATCCCCTTGTCACCGTTTGATAAATCAATGTTTTTGTAGCATAAAGCAGTGTTTAACGACATTCGCTTTTGTCTTATTCTATCCAGTAGGTGGCTGAAAATAGGTTCTCCGCTTAATAAATCCAGCGCGTTAATAAATCCAAACGGCGTAGTCCCATGGTGGATTTATAAACGGTGTCTACTGTACAATGTTTCTTGTTACATTTTTTGTGTCAAATTCACATTCTGAGGTAGTCACCATGTGCAGAAAGGATTTTACATTGCAGACGCTATTTCGAGGAGTGGAATTAGTAATTACACCTCTCAGCGGTAATTTTCTGACGACGGACGTAATGGCGTCAGCGAATAACCGATGATGTCATGACTGCCTGACGCCTCTCAGCGGTGACGTCACACGTCGCCATGTAAACGAATGTAAAACGAAAAGTGTTTATTCTGTTCAGAGTTGAAGTTTGACAATTGCCACTATGTGCGATGCACTCTTACAGGTACCATGTTTCTTTCAGTCCAGGTCACAGCCGAGAAAAACGTGACGCGACCGTAGGAGGAGCACAAATTGGTCCTTCAGTATAATATATAGATGAGAAGCACCTGGGGGGGGGCAGGGAGGGTCATGTTATTACCTCTATCACCAAAGGTCACTCCTGATGTATTCACCCCTGTTTGTTTGTCTGTCTGTGAGCAGGATATCTCAAAAATGTATGGACCGATTTGGCCAAGATTTGGTGGACAGGTTGGATGTGTAACAAGGACGAATTGATTCACTTTTCGTGAAGATCCGAATCCAGATACGAGAATTTTTAAGTGATTCTTCACCATTGAGAGATGGGACTAAAAACGGTACCAAGCAAGATATCTTAAAAAGTTGGACGGATTCGGACGAAACTTGGTGGACGAGTTGGGTCGTTGACAAGAACGAGCTGTTTAGATTTTGGTTGAGATCCAAAACTTAAACTGTTCAGCCTGGTGGAGGAATGTGCTCTACCGAGTGCCATTCTGGTTATCCTTATGATTATTAATGTCGTAGCAGAGTACCTGCCCGATGGGCAATCTTGTTTCAAGCGTGTAACATCACTTTATTTGAGCGGTGTGTAGGCAACAGACTGCTGCATCTATCACTCCCGAAGATAAATAAATAAAACCTGCGTTAGGTGCATGAAGTAAACACATGCATTACTGTTTTTGTGCATATAATACACGGTGGTCATGTCGCTCGGGTAATTCTAATTGCACCTCACCCTCCCCCAAAGGAAGAAAATGCCAATATGTTGGAATCCCCGTTTTGTGTTTTTTTCAAAACTTGATGGAATCAACCTAAACTACAGGAAACACACCTTCAGTGTGTCCTGAGTAATCCATGATGGTTTCAGCTTCCTCGGTCAAATAGTCTCAGAGGAGTTGATGAAGCTTTCACAACATACAAAGAGCATACATAATGTTGCGGTTCTGTAAAACCACGTGCCTCCAAGGCAATAGCACACAACATACAGCGATCCCAAGGCAGTTATTTCAATAGTATACGTCTTAGTTAGTCCCTTCCATATGTCTAGTGGGTAAAAGGGGAAAGATGCGTTGCGTGGGACTCTTGTCGTTATGTCTTTTATATCTCTTTAACCTTCACTGTAACCTTTGACCTTTACCTTTTTTGTTAAACTAAACATGCAAGAAAGCACACAAGCCAAACAATAAGAATGAGCAACACGCTACGAGTGTCTCCAGCATGTTCGCGCTTGCGAATGCTTCCTGCCGACAATGCACCGGTACATCTTCCTTTGGAGTTTGCACACCCATTCTCCATTCAAATGTGCGTGCCAATTCCCAACCGCCACCTCATCTTATACTTCATTCCGCTCACCAAACCTTACCACATTCACCACAACAGCTTCATACAACTGGTAAAAATACCCCTGCAACAAGTCACGCTTCCATGCGACTTATATTCACCAATTGCACAACGAACGCCACGCAGCACTCACCCCTCACCATGGATGCCACGTGGCAATCATCACTCGCTACAAACGCCACATTGCCATCATCTCTCGCTACTAATATCACAAGAGTGCCCTACTCTACAACCGCAGCGACTACCCCATCGTCGTCAAATCCGTACCGTAGCATCAAGGGACCTGGAGGAGATGCAGATCGAGCTATTTCAAGGCATAAAGCAAGGCGCGAACGTGCACTGAGGCTTGTAAAGGGACCTACGGGTAGCACGGGGATTTCTCGACAATTCCATGTTGGAATGAAGATCGGCGCACGGTCGGGGCCGGAGAACGCATCCAAAGACTTGGAGCTCCGACCCTGATGTTCTGGGCATCCAAAGACCCCATGTAAAGCTTGGAGCTCCGACCCGTGGCAAGGTTAGCGAGCAACTGACCCATTTTTCATCTCCGAGGCCTGGCGGGGCGTGGCTACGGCTGCTGTGGCCCAATAGGGGAGCGTGATTTTGCCTCCAGCTCGTTTTCAATTAAAAAAAAAAAATTCTTAAAATATTCTTTTAAGGGCACCCAAGAACGCGGACCCATAAAAAGGGCAGAGCAGAGCCGATCAGGGTCTTTTCGTCAGTTCACCCAGTCAGTCGGCAGTCTGCTCGTCCAGCCAGTTCATCCTTTTCACACTGCTCATCCGGTCAGCTTGTTCGTCACTGCTGCTGTTTGTCCTTTCGTGCTCGGGGCTGTCGGCGGTGCTGCAGAGAGGAAAGCAGAGCCAGGCGAGATTGGTGAGCAGGCAGTCGGCGAGTTGGTGAACATCGGTGCAGAGTGGCACCGCGAGTCCCAGTGACCAAGTGGGGTTCTCACACTACTGCCACGAGGTGGGGTTGCTCCGTTTTGAGCGATCCTCATTAGTTACAGACATTTACACATACGGAGAGGATAGGGACTTTCTTCTTACACATCTTTTTCTACCATCTTTCTCTCTCTTTATCTCATCTACTATGGAAGCACAAAAGAGCATCAATGCGGGCGAAGCCTGACTGTTCTTTTAAGGGAAGAAACCTGAAGGAGCGAATTGAACTGACTCACACCTCACTTCTTCCTCTCGCATTACGCTGCACCCCCGTTGCACTACGCTCGCAACTCACACTCCCACACCCTAGACACCCAGTATTCCTCCCACCTCCCTCTCCCTAAGCATTCTGGGTTGTGTTGGTCTGCTTCCGTGCCAGGTATTGAGAGGTCGTTTACCCTCACCTGCTTCTTTCTCTCTGGGCTATCTAATTTTCCGTGTGTGTGTGTGTGTGTGTGTGTGTGTGTGTGTGGGTGTGTGTGTGTGTGTGTGATGGCACCTATCATAACATAAGTTAAGACTGCATAAGATATAACGGGATAACTCTGCTCTGTGTCTGCTTTCGTGAGATTGTTTGCCTTTTGCCACACCCCACAAATTCCTTGCTTTCCCTACTGTACATTCCAATAAACCCCATTTACTGTGCCATATAACTTTCCTCGCATTCTGATTGTAAATAAACAGGCTGTTTAGAAATGTTCCCAGCTCATTTTTGTCTTTTCCTTCATTGGTCCAGCATGGCCCGCACCCAAGCTTCGCCAGGATGTTCTTCCCCAAAGATTTGCTTCGCAGCCGGTACATACTTGGCAGTTCCGCTCGGCTGAACCTGATCCGGTAGGTAATCTGGTTAACACAAGTACATACCGAAGGTGCGTTCCCCGGTAAGAAGGTCACGTGACCCTTAGGTAAACGGTTTGTCAGACGGAGAACCCCAAGTCACATGGTCGACTAATTGGCATTCGCGGTCGATTCGCGACCCCCCGCGTCACAAAGTTATTAATGTGCGACGGCGTGCAATTCCCGGTGAGTTCAGAAAAGGACCCGAGATAGTCCCTCACTCGTGGTTCAACCCGCGACGCCGGCCTGCAACAATACTTTCCCTCCATTATATTGTGCGGTATATAGATTTTCTTTTTACGGTATTTTAATCTAAAGATCTTCAAAAGAAGCAATTGTTACAAACAGACAAGCTTTGCCCACGAGTAAAACATCAGGGTCAAGATCTCGTGAAATCTTCATTGATAAACAGTGTGTGTATAAATACAAACACACATCCACAGGGATGGACAGGCGCTCACACAGCCAGTCCCCGCAAACGTACAGGTGGCCACATGCTCACAGGAAACTGAGCAGGTGCCACCACATACAGGTGACCCAGCACTCAGGCAGGAGGCTGTGCGGGCACCCCCTTGCTCACGCAGGAGGCTGCACAGGCGCTCCGCGTGCAGGCACCCCCGCACGCAGGCGCCAATGCAGGCGCCCCCGCGTATGCGGTCACACACATGCACAGAAAGGAAACCTGGGTGCTCTATGGCACCAAGCATTTTTTGAAAAACAGGCATGGATTGAACATGCAAGGCAAGAAGCAAACGTTGTTTATCCTCTTACCTTCTGTGTAAAGTTCTGGCTGTACTCTCACAACACTCACAAGCACTGGGAAATATAACGAGGAAGGAAAAGTGAAATGCAAAACAATAAATGAATACAAAGTAATGATATGGTGTCACCTTTAACTTCAGAGTGATTATTTTCAGAAATAAATATCACTAATAATAATTAATAAAATATGCCTGTCAAGTGAAGCAAATTCGTAAATTATATATTTTTGCAATTGCATGCAATCATTTCACAATAGGGCTGGCAAGATAGCGATAGGTACAGAGATAGGCACATTCAGCTCTGTGCTCTCCAGCATGTGTTTGAATCCCAACCCAACTCTAAACCCCCATGATAGTGTTTCCTCTGTAGGGTTGAGGCATCAATGTGTGCGCCGTCCCGAGGATGGATGTTAAACTGGGTGTCCCATCTGCTGGCACCAGTTGATGGACCTTCAATCACCATCTCATATCACGGTATCCTACGTGGAGTAAACGAGTTGTTGCCTGCACCCTGAACAAATTACAATCCTGCCTGATTGTGTAGAAGTCAGAGGCAGAGTAACTCCTCAGCGATGAGGCAACTCACGGGTTGAATTCAGAATTGAATCCCATTCCAATATGCATTTGCTCACATTTCATAATCATGTTATGAAAGAAAATTATGTTATTGCCCTTGCCAAAGGAGAGGGTACTGCGTTTGGGTCTGTTTGTTTGTCCGCACAGAACTTTCGTGTTTTTCTCCGCAACCGCTTGTTGGATTGAGACGAAATTTTCACCATTGGAGCGACGACTCATGTAGAATGTTGGAATCATAATTATGATGTCATAGATCATGTCGTGTGGCAGCCATGTTGGAAAAAGGGAAAAACTTTGTACCTCTATCTCTGAAACCGCACCAAGAAAAAAATTGAAACTTGGCACACGGCAAGTACTCCTCATGGGGAATGTGATTTTTTTTTTGACATCATAGGTGCCTTTGTTATGATGTCATAATTACATATGTAGAACGCGATATCTGATCAGTATGAGAAATTTTGAGGGTCATCTTGGGATAAAATAGTCCACAGAAAAAAATTGATGACATCGTCGGTTCCGTGATCCCGCAGCCATATTGTTTGTTTTTTTAACCCTTCAAAAACCTTCTTCTCTGAAGTGGCTGAGCAGATCGAGGTGAAACTTTACAAGTATGACCGCCTATCCATGAAGAACAAAAGGTTCACACATATGATGTCATTGGTCACATGGTCACATGACATGGCAGCCATATTGGTTTGAAGAAAAATATTAAATAATGTTTTCTCAGGAACCGCTTAACTAAACCGAAACTTCACAATTATGATCTAGTAGTGATGGGGAATACATGATATGAATTTCAACTTGATCAGACACATGGTCTCGCAAGCATAATTTATTTTTTTAAATCTAGGTTCTTTTCGATTTTTCTTTGGACTATTTTTTTTTTTTTTGGAATAAGGCTCACTTGGCTGTGCCTGGATGGGTTTGAGGGTAGCAGTAGCAGCTGAAATGCGAATCCTGTCCAGGATCCTCCTGATGACTTCATCTTTGTTTTTTGCTTGTTTGGGTTCCTTCTGATGACTCCAATGCAGGACTGTACCTATTTGGTCTTCCTTTTCATTTGAATTGACTTTATTTTAATCCCATTCTGAATTCAATTTAATAATAATGAAAAACGTCACTGGTCAGGGTCAGGTGTCAAGCGTTGCATCAAAGCGGGACGTCTTGGTACCACCGAGCCCCCCTCATGAGCTAATACTTGGTGGATGCACCTTTGACAGCAATTACAGCTGTGAGTTTGTCAGGATAGGTCTCCATCAACTTTGCACACCTTGATTGGGCAATATTTGCCAATTCTTCTGCACAAAACTGTTCAAGCTCAGT
>CM068962.1:3369392-3381420 GCA_035128595.1 Eptatretus atami
CATGATGCTGCCACCACCATGCTTCACAGTAGGTGTGGTGTTCTTTGGGTGATGTGCTGTGCCAAATGTAACGTTTTGCATTTAGGCCAAAAAGTTCCACCTTGGTTTCATCAGACAACAAAACTTTTTGCCACATGGCTTCAGAATCCCTGGAGTAGTTTTTGCATACCTCATGCAGGACTCAAGGTGGGCTTTTTGAGCAATTACTTCGGGCCCTGTCACACCTTGACGTTTTAGCCAGCGTAGGGCAAGGTATCAAAATGTATGTAAAACGCTGGCGTACGCTGAACTATTTATGTTTTTTTTCCAGTTTTGGACGTATTCATAACGAGTTGGACGTATGCATAATGTATTAGTAACGTACACAGAACGTTTCGATAACATATAGATAATTTATATCAACGAATGCTGAGCGTGTTGTCGGCGTTCACAACTATGCCCAACGATAGTCTAACTTATGCATAGCGCGTGGCAGCGTATCGCCGACGATCACGTGGCGTAGGCTATTCATAGGCTGCGGCTCGACGATTCAATCATAACCGCACTAGACATCGAAGTGTCAAGCCGTTGTCACACCTTGACGTTTTAGCCAGTGTTGCCGACGTATGAAAAATTTGCCGAATACGCTGGCACACGTCGAATACGTTATGGGTAAGTTTTGTATACGTTAAGAGCATGCTGAAAGCACGCTGGCAATAGTCGTAAAGTACGCCGAGTACGTCGACAAATTTTCAGCATGTGGAAAATTTTTCGACGTATGCCAGCATATGACACACGTTCCCCATACGCTGGCCATAAGTTGTAGGCATGTTACGCGATCGTTGACACACGTCGACACATGTTACTTGTAAGTTACTCAAAAGTTCGAAACACGTCGAGGTAATGGTTAGGTCAGTGTTCCAGGCTCCCAGGGTTTTTTTTTTCTTTTCGGTATGACGGTGATGTTGACACTTCGATTTCTAGTGCGGTTATTATTTAAATCGTTGAGCGGCAGCCTATTAATTATATTATATTATAACCGCACTAGAAATCGAAGTGTCAACATCACCGTCATACCGAAGAAAAAAACCAAAAAAAAACCATGGAGTCTGGAACACTGACGCTAAACATTACTCGACGTGTTTCGACTTATGAGTAACTTACAAGTAACGTGTGTCGACGTGTGTCAACGATCGCGTAACGTGCCTACAACTTATGGCCAGCGTATGCGGAACGTGCGAGTCATACGTCGAAAAATTTCAAGCATGGAAAATTTGGCTAACGGCTCGGCGTACTACGACGTATGCCAGCGTGCTCTTAACGTATACAAACTTACCCATACGTATTCGACGTGTGCCAGCGTTTTAGACAAATTTTTCATACGTCGGCATAACGCTGGCTAAATCGTCAAGGTGTGACAGGGCCTTTCTTTATAACCACCCTACTGTACAGGCCAGACTGGTGGGGTGCTTTGGATATTGTTGTCACATGTACACAGTGACCAGTCTTTGCTATAAAGGCATGTAGCTCTTCTGAAGTTGCCATTGGCCTGTTGGTAGCCTCTCTGATCAGTCTCCTCCTTGCTTGGTCATCCAGTTAGGAAGGACGGCCTGATCTAGGCAGGATTTTGGTGGTACCATACACCTTCCACTTCTTAATGATTGTGTTGACTGTGCTGCAAGAGATATTCAAGGCGTTTGAAATATATTTATACCCATCCGCTGATCTGTGCCTTTCCACAACTTTCTCCCAGAGGTCTTTTGAAAGCTCGTTGATGCTCATGGTTGAGTCTTTGTTGTGGAATGCACTACCCAGTCGAGGAAACCGACAGGAACAGCTGATTTTATTCAGAAATAATCAGAATCACGACAATTTCACACAGGTGGAGGCCAGTTAACTTGGTGTGTGATTTTGAAGGTCAATGGTTACACTTGAGCTAATTTACAGTTGCTATTATCAAGGGGGGTGGATACTTATCCAACCAAGATATTCCAGTTTTGTGTTCTTAATTAATTTTCTCAAATTTGTAGAATTTGTTTTTCACTTGGAAGTTGTGGGTTACGAAAGAAATTTGTTTTTCACAGATAAAAACCACACCTACACTACTGCCACTGGTTGGACAAATAAATGGTGCAAAGTTCATGATGTAAAAGTACGAAAAAGTTGCCACCGATGAAAAGTACACTGTAGTGCATAGTCAGCTGGGGAGGGGGAAGAGTGGGCATGATCCAAATTTGAGCTCGTATATGGTAAGAATGTCTCATCTGGTGTTCCTCCCAGTCTGAAACTGGACTAGGGCCGGCACGGCTGTCTTTTAACCTCAAGATGGCGGATGCACATGTGCCTCATTCAGCCAGGGCGTTGTATAGGGGTCAGCGATTGGCTCTCTAGCAGATGCTGACACCCACCTTGTGATTGGTGAAGGGGAGCAGCTCTCTCTGGCCAAGCCCCCACTGGCCCCAAGGGCGCATGCACTTTGGTGACACTGGCATGCACGCCTATGACACATACAATTGACTGCTGGCACTTGCCATGACCGCCTTTGGTGGACAGCACCCCAGTGTGAGCAGATCTTGACCTCAAATGAGGGTGGGGCGATCGAGGGCCGATGAAGGTGGCAGTGGGGGGTGGGGGTAGGGGACTCCCTCACTCTTCAAGTGGCTTCTCTCGCTGGCTCTTCTTTGTCTGGCTTGTACTTGCCAAGAATGCAGTGGAGCCACGTTTGCTTACATCCAGGGACCCTCGAGCTGCACGCCAGCAGTGTCACGTACCGTTGCCCTGTGGCCTGAAAAACCTGGTCCGGTTTGGTGTTCGTGTCTTAAAGTTGTGATCATTATGCTCTATGGTTTCAATTCCTGGACTGTTCAGTGTTTGCTTGTTTATTGTTGGTCGACCTTTTGTGTTGGGTTCTTCATTTATGTTGGGTTATTTTGTGTTGGGTTCATTCTTCATTTGTTGTCTTATGCCTTAATACATGTATTTGTATTCCTCAAGATCATGCACACGCCTTGTTCTGCATCTTGCCGCGTTGAGGTAAAACCGTTGGGAACAATGGCAATTCCCTGGGGGTGAAAATTAAGTTGATTGTAATCTTGACAATGCGGAGTATTCGCACCATTCCATGGTTCAGCCATTCGCGAAGCAACTGTTTCTGCAGTTGAAATGCCACACCTGACAGTGGTAAGGTAATTCTTAGTTGTGGCATGGGGTCGTAAATACTACAATATGTATGGCTGTCTTTTTAATATGATGGAGGAATAAAGGGCGAAGGAATGAATATACAGACAGTCAAAATAGGGACGTATAGACATGGCAAGGGAACCAAGTGTGCTGAGTAGACAAGGAACATGTAAGAAGACAAGAAGATCGAACAAAAATAGGGTAAATGTGTAAAAGTGTGCGCGGACAGGACAGGAAAGGGGAAGAGAGAAGAGATGGTGAGAATATCGGGGAAAAGAATCGGGATTGCACAAGATGGTCATCACTCGCCATTTTAAAGGAGTGGTGAAAAGAACATGACTGGACGGACTCGGGGAGGAAATTATAGTCGAGAAAAGAGGGGGACAAAATAAGAACTGACGAGGTACTGGAGTTGAGGAGGGTAAGAGGGTTTTGCATTGCCAACTGAGCAAGTGCTTGTATACCTGCTCAGCTAGCAACCCACAACTTATTGTACCGTATTCCATTGTGTATCACTTCTATGGGACGTGATCCACAATTTGCCATAATGCCAATGCTGGCTTTACAGAAAAAAAACGAGTGGCCCAAATGGCCTTTTCCAGAAATTAAACAAAATGTCTGTTCCATTGTTTCTGTTAACAATGAAATCTCATTCAAGTACTTTTAAGGAGAAATTCCCCCAAGCTGGTTCATTGCCAATCCCACATCCTCCAAGCCCTTCTCACCTGGATGATCTTGCGGAAGACCGAGAGACCAGTCCAAGCCTTGGTGCCTCTGAGGATACTCTTCTCCTTCAGAATCTTCTTTCTTGCATTGCCTTGTATCCTGATCCAACTTTTCACTCTCATCAACAATTAAGTCTTCATCTCTTTCTTCTTTTATTTTTCCCCATTCCATGTTTCCTTCATTACACTGGTTTTCTTCTTCTAACCTCTTTATGTCTCCAGCACACTCTCCTTCTCTTCCTAGTTCTTCCCCACTCCACCACTCCACATCTCCTTCTCCAATCCAATGATCTTCTCCTTCACATTCCTTTTCCCATTCTCTTCCATCTTCTACATGCCTATCCCCAATACTATGCCCCTCATCATCGTTAATGTGTTCCTCCTCATTATTATTTTCACTGTCTCTCTCTCCTTCTTCATCTTCAATCTCCCCATCTTCCTCATCAATTCTGTCCCACTCTTCACCAATGTGCCTTTCCCAATTCCTACTGCTCTCTCTCCCCCACAGACTACCAGTCCCTTCACTTTCTCTTTCCATCCCATCTTTGAAGTCCTCCATCAATCCTGCACCAGACACACGACAGGGTAAAACATCAGTGCAACAAGGTCAGGAACTGGTCTTCCTTTGAAATGCTCTTCACAACTCAATGAAAATAAGAATCCAACTTACCTGTGCATTGACATTCCATCAATCCTTTACACACTCGGGGAAACAACGTTCAATAGCCATAGCTCGTGTTTCAATTATTTATTAAATCGAATCGATAAACTAAAGTGAAACTTTTAATGTTCCCTCTAAGACTCGACCTGCACAACAACCCAATTTGTTGAAAAACGCAGGATGTATTCAAACTGCTCCAAAAATGGTAAAAACGACTTTGAATCGATGCATTTTGCCAGGTAAATGTGATGAACATGTCAACCTCCCAGGTGTCTTCACTCATAGTGTACAGTGACAGTTGCGCAGCAACAGCATGCATTGTGATGGAAGCGAGTTTGATTCGACAAATGCATATGTTCCTTCCACTCATATGTTGCGTCATTTCCACTTGGGGGAAGGCGGGTTGGCAGTTGGACTTCCTTTATTTGTTGTGAACGTGTTTGTACTCGTGTGACAAAGGCACGTTTTTTCCGTCATATTCAAGTGATTTTAGAATAAAGTCATCAGTTACCGAAACCTCAGGTATTGTGAAACTGCCAGGAATATTCTTCTTTTTAGCAGCGTCTCGCGTAGCGAACGCTGCTCCAAGAACGCTCGGCGTTGTTGTTGTTCTTCTTCTTCTTGTGAAGACAAAACCTTTATATTCGGACTCGGCTCTTTTATATACAGGATCCGGATCTCCTGAAATACTAAGCACTTGTACACATCCTCGCATTGAGAGTGCCTTTTGAGAGCGTCTATCATGAACTTTTAAATATATTCGGACATTTGCTTTAAAGTTTCGAAAAGTTCACGTTACTATTTAAAGATTATTCCATTTAATGTATTGTAAATTCGTAAATACATTATTTATTTCGTAAATACACTATATTTCGTAAATACGTAAATACACTATGACGGGTCTCGCTATTGGCTTAATCAAGGCACGTGACAAAATATCGGAAGTTGTTGTTGTTTTTTTATTGTTTTTTTTTAGCCGACAGAAACCTTTAGGACGCTGCTCTTGGACACATTTGTCCTTGTTTCAAGAATCTGGGCACCAGGACCGTTCCAGGATAGTAAAAAACCCACGTCATGCTTGTCTCGCTGGTGTGGTCGTAAAGAGCTGTCATGTTGAACTCGCACCACACAAGGTCTATCTGTCGCTGCCTCTTGGACTTCGTCCATCTCTTCCAGATCTTCACTCATTTTGGAGGCCAGAGCAGAAGCAGCCGAGGCCTCTGTCAGAGCTGCCATGGTATGCAAATTGAAACAAGCTCGATTGATAGCTACACAACAACAGATGCATCCCCAACAACTATAGCAGGAGGAAGAAGCTGCCATAACTCAGGCCTGTTTGGAAGCGGTCTAGTACTCTGCGTGGAGGCGAATTCGACAATATTTTGATTGCTAAATTACCTCCACCTGCAGAGAAAGTGGGAATGCTCTAATCCAGGAATACCACATCTCCGCAACCATCCATTTTATCTGACTACGACACTGAAGATATTCCACAGGATACCTGGGTATGTTCTGACTGAGCTCTACATTGCTCGTACTTCCGTCATTTCAGTCAGACCCCCTTTCACCAGCCGTCAACACTGCAGCGCCAAACTCCATGGAGAACCCATCAACATCAATTGTGTCCAAAAGGCAAGTTATGTCTGCTCAGTATAACACGATGCCGGCTCCTGGTCTATCGTACGCAACTCACGACACACCAATTAATATCTTACACACAAACATCGTGTCATCAACTTTCTCCAATGCTACGTGTCATGGTTGCATATCAACCCCCACTCTGTTAACATGTCCCGTTACGAGTTCCTGGGTTAGAAACCCAGCTCCAGTTACGGTCATTAGGCAACCCACAATGTGTACCGATCCTATGTCGGCATACATTGGGATTGCAGCCAACCCCCAACTGAGTTATTTCTCACAAAATCCAGGGTACACCCATGCTGTACTTGCATCCGGTGCGATGACATATACCACACATGCGGCAGCAACATTACAAGTCTCTAGCCATTCACCAATGGGTCCATAAATCAAGCCATCAATCACGCCAATCCACACACAACTCTGTGGACTCTCTGTCTCGTCGCGTCTTAGCTTCAAAGAAAGTTTCTATGTTTGACAATCAGCCTGAGAAATTCAGGACATGGCGTGCAGCCTTCTCGAACATGATCAACGGAATACCCCTCTCATCTGATGAACAACTTAACCTCACGGTTCAACATATGGATGACCATTCAGAATCCAAAGGACTTGCAGAGTGTCTCAACCGAGTCTACATTTCTAACCCTGACATCGAATTGGAGCAGGTAGGGCATCGTCTTCATGAAAGATTCCACAGCGATTAAGCAATTACACAAGCATTGCTCAATGCAATTTGGTCTGAAGTTTTATTGAAATAAAACAAGTTTTTATTCCAAGAATACTCCAAGCTGTAACTCTAGCCTTTAGTCTGCAGAAGAATGACAGTAAAAGTCTGCAGAAGTTTGGCAACATCATCGAGGAAATAGAGGCCACCAGATGTGCTGGGTCACTTCAAGGACTTTCAGCTTTGGATACATCTCTGTTCCTCAAACCAATCGTAGCGAAGCTTCCACCTGACCTTGTCGATCATTGAAAGATGGAGGTCTTCAAGTATAAAGAGACCTACAACGTTATCTTTCTTCCATTTTCGATGCTCGCATCCTTCGTTCGGCTAAATGCGAAAATTCAAAACGACCTCAGTCTGATGATTTCCTCGGAATATGACCTTCAGTAACTGAGGTGAAGGCCCCACTCGCATGAAGAACAGAATGCCTGCCTTCAGTAGTGACACTCATCCAATGGTCAGAGTAAGCAAGACCGACGTTACCATCTGAGGATGAGCACCCTCGCCGTTGAATGGAATATCCACAACAATTCTACCCTATTCACAGGACCAAGCATCCTCTTGCACTTAACCAATGAAAGACATGTGCCAGATGTGCCTTGTCAGCCAGCCATTCAGCCAAGGACCCTGCAGCCTCATACGCGGTGGCAAGCCAAGGAACACAACCTTCATGTTGGTGATATCGCTCTGTTGAAGACAGATGCTCCCAAAAGCGACTGGCCTTATGGACATGCAATTTAGATGTTATATTGGTTGTGAATTTCAAATTATCTTTGTTTTCCACTGTGTCCCTATCCATTCACCAGAGTCTAGTCCAATCATTTAGTGACTGTATATTCTTTAATCCATTTATTTGATGCATTTGACAATGTTCCGCCAAAGGTGCCTCCCCCAATCCTCATGTTCATGTAATTCTCATTGCTCGATCGACTTTTTCATTGGTTTTATAAAAAATAAAACAATAGAAACAAGCGAGGAGTGTGACAGAACTGAGTTTGATTCTACAAATGCATAACTTCCAACTATGTTTTGCGTCATTTCCACTTGGAGAATTGCAGGCTGGCAGTTGGACTTCCTTTTTTTTGCAGTGAATGTGTGTGTACTCATGTGACAAAGGCATGGTTTTTTCACCATCATATTTGAGCGATTTTGAATAAAGTTATCAGTAACTTAAGCTTCGAGTGTTGCTGCCTGGAATATGATTATTTTTCAAGAAACTGGGCACAATGGCCGTTCCAGGGTATGCACGTCAGCCAATGTGAAGCTGGTTTGTCACATGGACCACATCATTAGTCTCACATTCTTATCATGACACTCCAAAAAAATTAACTTGATGAAGCTCCTATCCTTTCTGTTAACAACCTCTTGAAAACAGGAACTTCTCTTAAGCTCCTGAGCTTTATGAGGAGCTAAGACAGCTTGATCAGATCTCCAAAATGGGCGTGAAAAGAAAGACTGCCGACAAATTGCCTCCAGATGTCCAAGCTAAGGAGCAATGCCCTGATGCTAACGCATGCTTCAGAACTCTCAGCTCATCATGTTATAAAGGTCAATCCAAATTAAAGGGCACCAAATGTGACATGGATCAGCCACGTGACTAGTGGATTGAAACCATCCATGAAGCATGTACAAGGCCACATCAAGTCCTAAGGGAAGGGGTTTAACAAAACTGTGACCTCGGGTGTGACATATGACAACAAATCATGGGGTCATTAGCGAGCCAAATTACAGCGGAAGCAAGAAAGCCAATTAGTTTATCACTTGGAATACAAGACTCGTGCCACCATGCGATTATAAAATAAATATTTATTTTTCAAACGAAGAGAGCAAGGAGCACACCGTTAAGATGAATTTTATCCCTATCCTCAACACCTAGCTCGAGACGGGATACAACAGACTCTCTCAAATAGAGACCATCAATTGGGTAACATCACCGATCTTGTTCTTCCAAAAAGGGTTCACAGCTGTTGCATCAGCTTCGACTTGCTTCCCAAGGCGGTTAGCATACTTCGATCAACGATTTGTCGATTTCATGCATTGTTCTACCTGTCCGTCGATGCAGACCGACAATAGTCTAGTCATGACAAGTAAGACTAGTTCTTCATTCCTTTCTCAGGTAGCCCAGCAACATAAATTGTGAGGAAAATTCTGTGAAAAGCGAGGTAGCTGGAGACAGACAGGTGTAAAGTTACACGGTACTTTTTAAGGCCTCAAGCAAAGCGTCGTAGAAGCAGCGTCAAATGAAGGATTGTTAAGAAACAGAAAAATGGATGGACGATGCCGAGATGAAAAACATTTTAACCTCATATTGCTGAGGCACACAACAGCACAATAAGGGAAGGAAATCAAAAGTAATCTGCACAGACCCAGATTGTGTGCTAAATCAGTGTGCAGCTGCACACTAGTACTTTTCCGCCACTCTTGCGGTTAGCGCCAACTCTCGAAGAATACAGAACGGTCGATCACTTCTTGCTGTTGCAGCACTGTCGCAGCACGGAAACGGCTCCTCAGATGACTGCTCGGACGATTCACTGGTGCTGACACAACATGAAGGCAGTTCACAAGCGTGCAACCTTCCTTCGGCGAATTGTCTCGGGTAATGCCTGTCAATCCCGATCCACAGTCCTCTCGGTACCAGTGCCATCTCTGATCGGGTAGTTAGTTGCTTCCTACATTGCTCCACTCCATCTCTCTGCTTCTCCTCTTGCATGTCTCCCCACCTCACTTGTATACTATTTCAGGACGAGGACTTACACTGACTGCCCTCTCCAGGAAAAGGAAAGGAGTCTCTGGGGGCTTTCCAGACATCCTCCTCAGTAATGGCAAGCATATGTATTTCCAACTTGTTTTGTACCTGGCCAGTGCAGGTTTTCCCCAGTGTATCCACAGATACAAGTCTAACTTATAATCCACCAATACTGGTATTCCTCAATTTTGCTTCCAAAATGATAAAATGTGTCTATAACTAATGTGTGTGTGTGTGTGTGTGTGTGTGTGTGTGTGTGTGTGTGTGTGTGTGTGTGTGTGTGTGTGTGTGTGTGTGTCCGTCCTCCCCAACTCCAAAACCATGAAACCTAGCGGCCTGAAACTTTGCATGCATACGAAGGGAACTACAAGGGAGTGCATGAATGAAAATTGGGTGTTGGGGTTAATTTAAACACACCTTTTGAAGATAATTATCCTTTATCAAGGCTCATCCTTGGTTACCTTGCTGTCCCTCGCTGGGGTCTTAATTCGCAATTCTTTTTTGGGGGGCTGCTCAACAATGCCTTGACTTGGAACAGGCCACAACGATTTCTTAATGATAGTTATTTTTTCACTTTTCTCACTCATATCATCGAATGCCTGTTCATCATCGCTACAAATCGCTGGATACATTGCAATGCTTATCAACTCCCGGAGACGCCAGCATTCATTGCTTTATTTCATTTCCGCACATGCCTTAACTTCTAGAATCTCTTAATCTGAGCTGAATTTCAAATTTTTAATTTCTTTATTGACTTCAGCAGTAGTTCCAACTGCTAAAAAGAAAAAAAACAGGTTTATTTTTCTCCAATTTGGACGTTGCCTGACATTCCGGACATCTCCAGGAACTTGGTATATATATGACCGATCGGGGATTGCTAATCGCTTGCCAAGCCTACTGACCCTAATCAATCGTTTCATTACAGTGATTGCTTGAGTGTTTAAGCCACTTGGCGAGCACTCTACAATATTCGCACTGTCGCTGAATATACCGGTCGACTTCAACAAAGTTCACGGCCCACTCGCCTGCATTTGGCCATGTGGTGCCTCAGACGGTGCTCGCTGGCTGAAAATGTGCAATTTTATTTTACACCACGTTTCCCCTTTTTGTACGATCTTTCATTATACAACTTATCACTTTGGCATAGATAGATTATTACATACATATTAAGAATTAAATGTTTCGTTTTTAAAAGTTTCTTCAACCGTTTCATTGGGGTGCTTGCTTGGGTGATTAAGCCATTTGGTGAGCGCTCTTCAAGCTTTGATGGCAAAACCACAGAGTGGCTCTACGTGGGGACATTTCTGCAGTTAGGAAGGCAAAATCAATTCGATGATTACAATGAGTAAAAAATGTTTTCAGTAATGAAACGACACATCACGGCAGGATAACCGAGGGGTACGCTTGCTCGCTCTAAGGAGCCGAAGCTCTCCTCGCCTGGATTTGAATCCCGACCCAGATATAAACTGTCATCGCGGTGTTTCACAGGCAGGGCGATTCATCAATGTGCGTGCGGTCTCTCAGATGGACATTAAACTCGATGTCACATCTGCGGGAACCCCCCTCCTATACCACATCTCCCCCATATCTATCTATCTACTCTCTCAAACCCCTCTCACACATCTCTCTCTTCTCTCTCTCTCTCTTCTCTTCTCCTCACATATCTATCTCTCTCACATATCTATCTCCCTCACATATCTATCTCCTCACAACACCTC
This sequence comes from Eptatretus atami, assembly GCA_035128595.1. Taxonomy (NCBI): domain Eukaryota; kingdom Metazoa; phylum Chordata; class Myxini; order Myxiniformes; family Myxinidae; genus Eptatretus; species Eptatretus atami. The sequence continues at coordinate 3,380,764 of CM068962.1, forward strand.
TCTCTCTCTCTCTCTCTCTCTCTCTCTCTCTCTTCTCTCTCTCTCTCTCTCTCTCTCTCACACACACCTCTCTCCTCTCTCTCACAACACACCTCTCTCACACCCTCTCTTTCTCTCACACCTCTCTCACACACACACCTCTCTCTCTCTCTCTCTCCACACCTCCTCTCTATCTCACCCTCCCCTCTCTTATCTCTCACCCCTCCTCCTCTCCATCTCTCACCCCTCTCACACCCGCTCTCTCACACATCTCTCTCTCTCTCTCTCCTCTCTCTCTCACATATCTATCTCCTCTCACATCCTCTCTCGCTCTCTCTCACACACACCACACACACCTCTCTCTCTCTCTCTCTCTCTCGCCCCCTGCTGGCCATTGGTATGTTGTGTGTACTGTCATGGCTGCTGCTTGCTTCGTGTCGTGAGTACCTGTCCTCCGTTGTGCTGGTTTGTGTTTCCACATTGCCCATTTCATTCCTCTGTGTTCGTGTTTTTTGTTTTTGAGGTTTTCCCGTGTTTCCCCTCTGTGTAGAGAAGAGAGAGCACGTCACGGCGCTAGTCAGGGCATCGTCGGTTCCTGGGCGGTGCCCTGTTCGTTGTTTCAAAATTAAAAACTTTTCGCTTTAAACCTTTATTTTGCTTTTTATTTCGCTTATCCTT
>CM068962.1:3385952-3397911 GCA_035128595.1 Eptatretus atami
TTCTTTCTCCCTGCTCCTCCCTCTTCTCTCCCCCCCCCCCCTCTTTTCCCCCCACCCTCCTCTTCCCCCCCCCAACTACATATTCCCACAACAAAGTGAAGTTGTATTTGCTAATGGGGCCAATAAAAACTGATCCACAGAACAGTCAGAGTAGTAGCTTTTGACTCCGACCTCTCTCTCCATTTAATGTCCGGGAGCAATTTAAACACTGATTGGTCTTCACAGTCGCACACTGACTCATGTTGGAGAACTTTAAGTAGGTGTCCCGAGTGCAGCATTATTCTGGGGATATAAAAATCCCTACTGAGTCTTCAATGGGAGTGCACGAGTTATTCTCGACAGCCAACTAAATCACAACTCCTCTCTTGCATGCCTGAGGAGGAGATGGCACAGTATGTTGCCCGGATATGCAAGCATGGTCTCCCCAACGATCTCCAGACTTTGTGCTCATGGTGACAATAGAGAACCAAAGCATTAACGATCTGTGCCGTTCCCATTGTGTATAATACCACACGATGCAATTTCTGATGGACTACTTATGAGTACAAAAGTCAAAAACATCGCCCCTCACTGCGGTCTTCACACTCTCCCATTCCCTCACCCCTAACAACTTCCAGTCCATCCCTCACTGTGGCTTCTCACCCCACTTTGTCCCATCTCCTCACTTGGCCTCTCTCCCCACCCATCCCCTCTCCTCACGTGGCCCCTTCAACCCCACCCCATCCAATGGTTCAAAGTAAAATCCATGCCATTACAAGCCACACCCAATAAGCCAAGACTTCCTTTTCACGGCAGACACACCAGGTTCAACACCCACCCAACAGATAATATTAAACTTTCTTCAGAGGGTAACATATAAACGTTGCGGTGTAGTTATGTGCATGTATATATGGGTGTGGGATGTATATGCATGTGTGTATGGGTGTGGGAGTGTATGTGCATGTAATCATATGGGTGTGGAGTGTATGTGATGTTATATGGGTGTGGAGTGTATATGCACTGTGTGGATGGGTGTGGGAGTGATGTGTGTATTATGGGTGTGGGTGTATGTGCTGTATATATGGGTGTGGGAGTGTATGTGCATGTATATATGGGCTAGTGTATGTGTATATATGGTGTGAGTTGTGCATGTATATTATGGGTGTGGAGTGTATGTGCATGTATATATGGTGTGGAGTATTGCAGTATATATGGTGTGGAGTGTGATGTGGCATGTATATATGGTGTGGAGTGTATGTGCATGTATATATGGTGTGAGGTATGTGCATGTATATATGGGTGTGGGAGTGTATGTGCATGTAATATAGGGTGGAGTGTATCTGCATGTATATATGGTGGGAGTGTATGTGCATGTATATATGGGTGTGGGAGTGTATGTGCATGTATATATGGGTGTGGCAGTGTATGTGCTGTTATATATGGTGTGGAGTGTATGTGCATGTATATATGGTGTGGGAGTGTATGTGCATGTATATATGGGTGGAGTGTAATGTGCATGTATATATTGTTGAGTGTATGTGCATGTATATATGGTGTGGGATGTGTATGTGATGTATTCATTATATGTGGTGTGGGAGGGTAGACATTGTGTATTATGTGTGTATATATATATATATATATATTATATGCATATGTGTATCTTATCTGTATAATGTGCGTGTGTGTGTGTGGTGTGTGTACATGTTTGTGTATGCATGTGGTATGATGTATGGCATGTATATACGTGGGTGTGGGTACGTGTGCGTGTATATACGTGGGTGTGGTAGTGTGTGTATATGTGGGTGTGAGTGTGTGTGTGTGTGTTGTGTGTGTGGTGTGTGGTGTGTGGCGCGGTGCGCGTGGCGTGTGTTTGTGTTGTATGGAGTGATGAAACAAATCTTTCCGATGAACAAGTCTTAATCCGAAATCCTCTTCACAAATATCCCGCCTCGAACTCACGTAATGAAACAGCACGGCTGACCAACACGGGTCCAAAAACTGTTTAGCATCAAACTAAATGTTATAAAAACCAGAAATATCCCACTGCGTTTATTTACCGCCTCAGACTCGCTCATGTCACTCTCTCACACCACCATCGCCTCCCCGAACAAACGCTTCCCTCTCCACTACTGTGGTGTTCATCCTTATTACTCCGATCTCTCACCGTCAAACTCTCTCATCTAGTTCTTTAATTGCGTTAATCCATTCCCTGTACGCACCCACTCTCAGGCCTAGGCCTCACCACGCCACAGTATAACAAAGCATTCCTCGATTTCTCTCCGATTCCTCATCTCGGGTGTGAATCAATTCATGCTTCCACCGCCGATTCGCACATCTCGGAGTGGTGACAAGATTCATGGCTTCTCCACCGCCGATTCGCCAACATCTGCGTGGTGAATCAAAGATTCATGCTTGTCACCGCCGATTCGCCAACATTCGGTGTGTGAACAAAGATTCATGTTGTCCACCGCCCGATTCGCCAACATCTCGGTGTGGTGAATCAAAGATTCATGGCTTGTCCACCGCCGATTCGCCAAACATCTCGGATGTTGGTGAATCAAATGATTCATGGCTTCTCCACCGCCGATTCGCCTCCATCTCGGTGTGGTGAATCAAAGATTCATGGCTTGTCCACCGCCGATTCGCCACATCTCGGTGTGGTGAATCCAAAGATTCATGGCTTGTCCACCGCCGATTCGCCAACATCTCGGTGTGGTAATCCACTGACCTGAATAGTAACGGATTGAAACGGCCCTCATTGCTGAACCAAAGCGGGCCGCCATCTTGTCACCATCAAAAGCGAACAATAGCTGAATCAATGTACTTTGTTTCTGCACACAATGTGGACACTTGATCGTTGGGAGTCTGATATTCACGTATTTCATTAGAAAAAAAGTCTGAAACGTTGTAAATAATGGCAGAGGATATATTTGCAGGACTATGCATAATCTGGTCTGCCCTCGACACTTTTGACAGATGAGCTCAAAGCCAAAATTTTTGAAATTGAATGTCATTTTTTTTCGAACATAACTCAGTAACTATTTATCATATTGATATTTTAAACTAAGATTGACAAGCTCAAATGAGCTAAGATCCTCGTCCTCTTAATGATGACGTCATAAAAACGAATATGACCTCATTTGTGATGTATCAGTTTGGATAATTATCTGTGCTAATGCCGGCTTGATTCCCGCAAACAAATTCAAACGCTTGCCTAGTTTCGGAGATAATGGTATAGGCGATTCCATTAGCGGCGATATTATGACGTCAACTTTTTTTTCTGGGAAGAATTTCCAAACAGAGATGGTTACTGCCTGCACGTGGGCTTTCTGCATATACATTGCAAGTTTCACGAAGATCCGATGAAAACTCTGGTTGTGAAACAAAAAATGTCAAAAAATAGAATGACGTCATATAAAATTGTACGACGTCATAGTGATGTATCATATTGTCGGTAATTCATCTCTGCTAATGCCCTGTTCGATTCCCGCAAACAGAATTCAAAAAGCTTGCCTAGTTTCGGAGATTAATTTTTTAGGCGATTTCCATTACGGGAGATATTTTGACGTCACAACTGTTTTTTCTTTGGAGAATTTTCAAAATCGGAGATGGTTACTGTCTGCGCAAGTATTTCTAATATAACGCCAAGTTCAGGAAGTTTTCGATGAAAACTGTAGGCTGTGAAACAAAAAAAGTGCACAAGAAGAAGATGAAGAACAACAACGTGAGTAAGAGACTTCGAGATCCTCCACGAGGATCTAAAAATATTCAAGTGGCAAGTTTTTTCTTGTGTGAAACATTATTAGTATATTTAGCCTCTGGTTTAAATGAGAAGTGAATATCATGCATCCATTGTTATGAATTCTGCATCACTCATCTTCTGACAAACTGTAATCTACAAGAGCAATGAATTAAAAAGATATTTTATTGTATACATCATATGTGTGAGGCCTGAGAGGTGGGTGCGTACAGGGAATGCATTAAACGCAATTAAAGAACTCGATGAGAGAGTTTGACAGCGAGAGATCGGAGTAATAAGAATAAACAACCACAGTTGAACCATATATGTTGAACAATATTTTAAACAAACAAATCTACATGCAAACAAAAACAGAGCATTGCCAGATCCATGCAAGTTTCAAGTAAAACACAATGTTATTTAATACAAAATGTACAGAAAGTGATTTCATCCACTGCTTTTATATCCCATAAGTGAGCCCAAACATATCAATTACCTGACATGTTTAATGTCCTCATAAAATGCCAAAAAAAATTCACACAACTGTTAATAAACAATATACATGGCGTTACACATTGCGCACACACCGAATAAGTCCTTCAAATATGTTGATAAACAGACATTTTCAAGGCATTATAATAGGTGACAACTGATATCAACACAGTGGAGAATAATAGGTGTAGAACAAATGATTATATAATCAATGAACATTGTCATACTATCACAAAGTAACGAAGATGTACAAATGGCAAGATATCAACATTTGCAATACACTTAGTGCATGCCCGTACGTGCAAAAAAAAACAAAAAAAACTTTCAAACCATGAGCCAGAAACAACCACACAGGCCGTTCCTTCGCTCTCGGAAACGACGACTGGATTGGGGCATTGTGTTTATCTATAAATGCGCATAAGAAATCGAGAAATTATTAGAATACAGTAAGTCATCACCATCCGGAAGTAGTGCGTGCCCGTACGGAATGTTCACATGCATTCCACGAATTATCGCTTGTATTGAGGTAACAACTGCTGTGATACTTACACACACAGAGTTAATTAAAATCAAAATTAAAATCAACTTTACCTCCCTGTCTTTGCTTGCCATGACATTCGCTGCCACTGACCATTGCCACTCCTACGCCACGGTGAGGCGACAGGGTAGGATTTGTAGGAGACCTGAAAGTACAGTGTCATTAGGTATTCCCTGTTCGAATTGTTTTAGTTTGAAAATAGTTTAAAAAAAACAATAGTTTGCAAAGCATACCACCAAATTGAGATGTATTTCGTTGGCAAGCATGTTGAGTAGAGCTGAATACCCCCAGGTTACATCACATCCAAGCTGTCTCGCCTGGGTTTGATCCCTGACCTGGTATTTCACAGGGATTACTTAAGGAAACTCCACCTGTCAATATTATGTTACTAATGAAGCAAAACATTGACCATCATAGAGGCATCAGGTAACTCGAGTATCCGAATAGATGCATGGAAGACCTACTTAGTCGAACTACAAACAACTTTAAATAACACTATTAAATACTCGACCACGACCCGCTCGCGTCTTTTTCACATGTTGGGATTCTCACCAAGACCAAATTCACCCGTGGGGCACGCTCCCCCATGCATGCTGTTCGTAATCTTTGCACAGTGAACTTGGGGTGTGGGTGGGAGATTTCTCCCCATCTGCCGATAACAATGTGAAACTGATGGAAAAAGCGACACTATCTTTCGTCTCCCTACTGTCCCAACTTTAAAACCCATTTCATCTATCCATTTGCCTTGACCATTTTAACTCACTTTGTATGACATCCGTTCCATTGTCACAACAAACACAGTGTACATCAAATCGTTGGATTTATATTCCGCAAACTGAGATGAAACAATCTGTTCTTAGGATTAATCGACTGACCTTTCTGGTATGCCTTGATTGATGAGTGGTGATGATGAATGCATGATATATGATATGATACCCCGCAGCCTTGTGCCACATACCAACGAAGAAGATTGCGGTAATCCATGATGGTGATGATGATTGGTGTGACAGTGACAGTGACGGTGTGATGATGATGATGATGATGATGATGATGATGATACCCGCATTCTTGTGCCACATACCAACGAAGAAGATTGGTAATCCATGATGGTGATGATGATGGTGGGTGACAGTGACAGTGACGGTGTGATGATGATGATGAATGATGATGATGATTGATGATGATACCCGCATTCTCTGTGCCACATACCAACGAAGAGATTGCGGGGAATCCATGATGGTGATGATGGTGATGATGATGTGGTGATGATGCGTGTATGGTGATGGTCGATGGTGACGGTGTATGTGTGGTTGATGCGCGGGTGCATTGGTGATGTGATGGTCCGTGGTGACGGTGATTGATTGAGTTGGTAGGATGTGATTGCTGACGGGATGTGGACCGGATGGTCTGCGTTGGTTGATGGTGATCTGGGTGATGAGTGACGTGCATTGGTTGACAGTGATCGTCGATGATGATGATACCCCACACCATGTGTGAGCTACAACGAAGAAGATTGCGGTATCCTGATGATGATGATGTGTTTATGATGGTGGTGACAGTTGACAGTTGACGGTGACTGATGACGATTTTGATATGTGAGATGATGATGATGATTAACCCCGCATTCTTGTGCAGCATACCAACGATAGATAGATTGACTGTAATCCATGATGGTGTGATGATGACGTGGTGACAGTACGTGACGGTATTGATTATGACTTGATGATGATGTATGATGATGATTGATGATGACCCCGCATTTCTGTGCCACATTACAACGAAGAAGATTGCCGGTTAATCCTGATGGTATGATGATGGTGTGATGATGTTGGTTTATGATGCGTTGGTGATGTTGGGTAGATGAGCCAGGTGTCGATGAGGCTTGGTTATGGTGACGTGCGTAGGATGTTGGTTGTATGTATCATGGTGACAGTGACGTGCACGATGGTGATGGTGATGAGTTTGACGATTGACATGCGGTGTATGATGTGATACCTCAACAGCTCATGTGTGAGCTACCACACGAAGAAGATTGCGGGAGTCCTATGCTGGTGATGATGATGATTGATGATGAGGATGCATTGATGAAGATGTATATTGGATGCTCGTTGATACCCCAGCCAGTGTGTGACTGTGCCATACGAAGAGTTCTGTATCCTGTCTGATTGGATCGATTGTGCAGTGACGTGGTATTGGTGATGATGATGGTATTATGATGAGGTCGTGACAGTGACAGTAGACTGTGATGATGACGATTGATGATAGTGATGTGCTGGTATGTATGTTGATTACCCCCGCATTTCCGCTTGTGCACTACAACGAGCACGGTAATCCATGATGTGATGATATGTGACTTGATCAGTACGTTGTTATGATTGATGAGGTGTGATTGATGATGATGATGATACCGCATTCGTGTGCCACATTCACCACGAGAGTTGCGGTAATCCTGTGTGATTGTGTTGTGATGAGTGGTGGTATGATTCTGTGATATGGTATGTTATGTATGTGGCGGTGCGTGCTTTATGTGATGATGCTGTGACGTGACGGATCGTGTGATGGTGATGGTGACGTATGGTGACAGTGCGTTGATGATTGATCCCACAGCATGTTGACATACAGCGAGAGAGATGCCCGTTTATCCTGATGTGATGATGATGATGATGATGAGATGATGATGTGATGATGATTCTGTATGATGAGATACACAGACAGTTGACTACACGAAGAGATTCTGATCCTGATGGTGATGTATGTGTGATGTGATGATGTTGATGCTGTAATGCTATGAGGTGATGATACCACAGCTATGTGTGACATACACGAGATTGCGTAATCCATATGGTGTTGATGTTGTGCTGATATGATGTATGTGTGATATTGATGTGATATGATGATACCCCACAGCATTGTTGACTACCACGAAGAGAGGGCCGGTATCATAGATGTTGTGATGTGTGATGATGTGATGATATGCGATGATGTGATGATGTGATGGTACCCCCGCCATGTTAATTACCACGAAGAGATTGGGGTAAGCATGATGTGGATGATAGTGTGATGATGGAGTGATGATGTGTAATGATGATGATTTTATGATGATTTTGATGATACCCGCCATGTGTCATACAACGAAGGAGATTGCATCGGTTCCCGTGATTTGATGGGTGGTGACGTGACAGTGCGACAGTGGGTGGATGATGATGATGTTGATGATGATATGATGTTGAGGAGATACCCCCTTCGTGTGCCACCATACATACGTAAGAATTGCTGGTTAATCCATTGTTGGATCTGATTGATGATGTGGTGGTGATTTGATTGTCGTGGTGATGTGTGGTGTGGGACGTTGGCGAGGGATGGTTATGGTGACGGTGCGGTGTTATGTATGATGTGTGATGGGTGACGTGCGGTTGCGATGTTGATGGGTGATGTATGACGATTGTGACATCGTGATATGTTGAACCCACCATGTGTTATCCAACGAGAAGTTCTGTATCCATGTGTGATGATGATGATCGTGTGATGATATTTGTTGATGTTGTTATGTGATGATGATGATATATATACCCTCACCATGTGTGACATACCAACGAAGAAGATTGCGGTAATCCATGATGATGATGATGGTGGTGACAGTGATAGTGACGGTGATGATGACGATGATGATGATGGTGGTGACAGTGACAGTGATGGTGATGATGACGATGATGATGATGGTGGTGACAGTGATGGTGATGATGATGATGATGATGGTGGTGACAGTGATGGTGACGGTGACGATGACGATGGTGACGATGGTGGTGACAGTGACAGTGATGGTGATGGTGACGATGGTGATAGTAAGGTGATGATGATGATGATGATGGTGGTGACAGTGACAGTGATGATGACGGTGACGATGGTGACAGTAAGGTGATGATGACGATGATGATGGTGATGGTGATGGTGATGATACCCCGCAGCCTTGTGTGACATACCAACGAAGAAGATTACCATAGTCCAACCATCATCGAACCCCTTTTGGGGAGCAGTTTATTCTCACGCTCACTGGTCATTTATCACACCGGACTCATCGAGTGGATCATATCATATTATATATTTATATTTATATCGTTGACACAACACACCGAATTGTCCCACTGGTGATTCACCATTTCTTGCTTCTTATTGAACTTGTGACTGTATCCATCCGCACTCAGGCTGCACAGCTTCTGGGACACCGCTCAGACAGGACGAAGTGATCAACCTTTAGTGGTGAGTAGAAGTCGAGAAGTCGATTTTTTATATAAATCCCTTCCTTCCGTGTCGGTGCTGTTTCATCAGGATGAAGATGACCGCACTGCGTGCACCTTCACAGATCTTGCACTATTTATTTCTGCTGCGCTATCGCTTCACTTCCCTTCCTCGGTCACACTGATCAGATCAATCCGCACTGCACAGATCAGATCAATCCGCACTTTACACAGTTTATAAAAGCCATGGCGGTGTAAGTAGTGCGAGTGTGCGAGACTGGCTTTCGCTGTCTTGCAAATTGAAATTGAAATCGAACAAAGCCCCCTTCGACATCGAGTGGAAACTCTTAGTTTATTATTACTCATCATTTTTGATTCGAGAACGCTTTTCCAGACCGAACTCGAGAGAAAGAAACGTTTCCCCGTTGGAGATGACGCTGCGGACACGTGACGCGGAGTTGTGTCCCTGGTGCTGAGGTTCGAGTTCGTCGGTAAGCGAGTCCGCCACGTGGTCGGGATATGAACAGCGTGGGAGAAGAATGTACCGAGCTGAAACGCGAGTACGACGTTTGCTTCAACCGATGGTTCTCACAGGTCTTCTTGAAAGGCCGCGGTCAGAGTTCCGAACCGTGTCCTGAGATCTACCGGAGGTACAGGGATTGCGTGCAGGTGAGCGTGTTCCTGAGTACGGGGTGGGTTGGGTGAATGGGGATAGAAAACACCGTGGGTCGTGATGGGGGATGACACGACATGTTGGTGGAGCAGCTGCTTGAAGCCCTGGAGGGAAGCGTGGTTATAGAAGACCCCAAGGTGGTTCCACAGACGGGAGAAAGATGTGTGCGGTAAGGCTGGAACTTGTTATTGAATTTAACCACGGGAGGTGTCCGAGAACAACACGTGCAGAAGGCGATGGTCAAAGGGTGAGAAAGGAGAGCAAGAAAGAGATGAAAATGGAAACCGCTCACCTGCTTCAGCATCGTCATGGGAGATTCCAACAATGTTGAGAGCTGTAGATTGTACAGAGAGAGAGAGAGAGAGAGAGAGAGAGAGAGAGAGAGAGAGAGAGAGAGAGAGAGCATAATGAATAGATAATGCTGGGGCCCCTGGCCATAGGGAGAGCTAGATGTGTGATGCTGGGGTGCCGGCCCACAGGGGAGAGCAGCACAGATGTGATGGTGGGTGCCGGCCCATAGGGGAGAGCAGTACAGATGTGATGCTGGGGTGCCAGCCCCAGGGGAGAGCAGTACAGATGTAGCTGGGGGCCGGCCCATGAGGAGAGAGTACAGATGTGATGCTGGGGTGCCAGCCCACAGGGAGAGCAGTACAGATGTGATGCTGGGGTGCCAGCCCAATAGGGGAGAGCTGTTGGATGTGATGGTGGGGTGCCGGCCCATGAGGAGAGCAGTACAGATGTGATGCTGGGGCCAGCCCATAGGGGCAGTGTGACCATCCCTTGGCTTTTTTCACAAGATCTTGGCTATTCGTTGTTCACCTTGGCGTCTTGGTTTTCTATTATCATCGCTTTTCCGAAACCTTGTGAATTCTTGGCTTTTTTCCATGGCTCACCTTGGCATTTATGAAAATGAGGAGTGGTCACACTGGATGCTGGGGTGCCAGCCCATAGGGGAGAGCTGTTGGATGTGATGGTGGGGTGCCGGCCCATGAGAGCAGTGCAGATGTGATGGTGGAGTGCCGGCCCATGAGGAGAGCAGTGCAGATGTGATGCTGGGGTGCCTGCCCACAGGGGAGAGCTGTAGGATGTGATGATGGGGTGCCGGCCCATGGGGAGAGCAATACTGTGTTGAACTCTGGACAAACGCCTTGTAGAATGAGCAGTTCTGATTTTTGAATGACAGACGATGCCTTTGGAATGTTTTAAGTTGTAAACAGAATTATTTTCCGACCCGTCACCAGATGTAAATGATTATTTCTGTCTCAGTAATTTGTGTGTACATTTGTTTGAGGACAAAATGAATAAAAACTCTTTCATTGTGTGTGTGTGTGTAAAAGTTTGTTTTCCTCCCCCTCGTCTGTGCAGAAAGCCATCAAAAGAAAGGAAATTCCTTTGGAAGGTTTTGATCTCCTGGCCAATGAGAAACGCCAGAGTGAAACGAGCAGTTGAATAAACCTCGGTGTGAATTATGAAGAATCGATGAAAAAGGACATGACATTGAAAGATGGATGAATTGAATGAGAAGCCCACAACAAGATTCGGATGGAACTCAGATCCCCCGACAACGGATGGTTTGTGGAGGAAGAATGCATGAAGCTCAAAATGAAATTTGCTTTTGCAGTAGAAAGTGTCGGTGTGCAAGAGAGATAATACAAAATGATTAATCGTAGTGAGGGTAACGTCGAGTGGAAACTGGTTGTAAGCCAAGGAAGTGGTAATGAAGGTGATTCGTTTGGGGTGTCGAGTGAAAGTCCTGCACAGCCTTGGCCTTGCCCTTTGTTGAGGAAATATAAACGTTTTGCCTTTTTTGTTGTTTTTTGACTCGGATGTTTATTTTGTGCTTTGATTCCTGACCTGCCAATAAACCGTCGACTTCATCCTTCACAGGAGGGGTGCTGCATCAGTGAGTATGCTGTCAATCCGATGGGACGTGAAGCTCTCAAACGTGTTCGGAGATCGGAGCAAGACGAATAACTTTCCACCTACGAGTCAATTTTGGAATATTCTACCTTTGAGTGAACCTGACATGATGTATACCACAAACTCAAAACATTCCAAACATGTTCAAATCTCAGGGAAAAAGCTTTAATATCAGATGCTCAATGATTAATGAATGTTGGGAAATGCTTACAGTACATGATTTAATAATCAGAAGCAACATAATTGAAAGAATATAGCAAAACAAAAAGCTAGTGCTGGATAATTATCACAACTCATATCAGCTCTCCGTGTATCCTTGTCCAAATGTCATTCGATCAAATCCATTCGTATCTTCCAAACGAACAAACTTTAATGTGACCTCA
>CM068962.1:3423300-3436300 GCA_035128595.1 Eptatretus atami
GAGATAGAGCAGGTTTCTATGGAAAACTTCCCAAGCTGGGTTAACATCAGGGGCGGTAGATATGGGAGACCAGTCCTGAAGAGAGATGGCTGCTTGAAGTCCCTGCCAATCTGTTTGGGTGAAATGCCAGACTCACTGGCATTGAGGCAGCTCTCTGAAAATAGCCGGAGAGATGTTGACTTTCACAAGCATATGATCAGAAGAACCAATTGGAGCAGAAGAAGAGCAGGAGACATTTGTGGGAAAGTTAGTAATCAGCAGGTTCAGAAGGGAGGATTTACCATTGGTTGAAATCCCTGTTGGAAAGTTCACAGATTGAATCAGTCCCATGGAGTCACAGAAGTCCTTTGCTGAAGTGCCATGAATGGTGAGAGAGGTACCAACACCCAGCCAAGTTACATGGTGACAATTGAAATCGCCACACACGAGAAGAGTGAGTTGGGATGAGTGGTTCAAATGTCAATGGTGTCTGAGAGAGAGATGTGGATGGAGTCATCTGCATCACTGTTAGGGGGACGGTCCAACACACAGATGAACAAGATGTGGGAGCGAAGGGCAAGTCGCAGCCAGAGGTACTCCTGGGAGTTGGGAGGTGTAAGATCAGTACAATGACAGTGAGAAATTGAGTTATTGATGTAAAATGCAATTCCACTGCCAGGTCATGGTTCAGGCCGATCAAAATCGGAGGAGACAATAACTGGGGAGAGACACTCAGGAGTCGAGACGTTCCGTGGTAGGAAGGATTCTGTGAAACAGATGATGTCTGGTTTATTGGCAATGACCTGGATTGAGAGATCTGTCAGGTCAGAGCGGAGACCTCAGATATTTGAAGTCCACGGGGGGGGGGGGGGGGGGGGGGGGGGGGGGGGGGGGGGGGGGATGAGGCGCTGGAATGAACCCCTCCCCACAGGGAGGGGTTGGAGTGAGGGGTGAGGTTTAAGTGTGTTGGGTGCTGGGGAGCAATACAACTACAAGGATATTCACCATCATAACTAGAAAGAACAGCTACATCTCCATGGCTACTCAAACATTGCTCACATTACACAGAACAAAACAACATCCAACGAGTCATTTTGATTCAAATGTGAATGCATTCGGTTGGGGGTTTGTATTCGATCCTCAACATTTCATTCAAATTGGACAACAAAGTGAAAAAGGATCGTCATGGTCTCCACCAACATATACAAGCAGATGTAAAGGTACTTGGAATTACGTGTTCTATAACATTGTGTTCTTAATGTACAACATAAGTGTTCCTTTGGGATTTACCTATTCCTCCATGTATAACATACAGGATGTTCCAAACATTTTTTTGTTTTCTTTTTGTATCCTGTCGAGGCTCGTATGAGAGCTAACACACAGAACGTACAACAGCATATCAAATTCTTTCGGATATCAAATTAAACCATAGTATTAAAAGTTTCTCACCGGTGGCAGAGTTTCCAAGACCTCGAGAGGATCGAGACCGCCGGGGCCCAACCTCGCCTTTCGCTCCTCTTCTTCCGCTTCTCGCCTTGCTCTCTCCAGCCTCACTTGAGCCCTTTCTCTCACCCTCTCTTCAAATGCACACACCTCAGATTGAAAGGCCTCGAGGTAAACTTTATCTGAGGTCTAGCAATAGCAAAGGAAGAGAGGTTTGCAAGATAATGGGAGGGGTGAGAGGTAGAAGGGGGATAAAAATTTATACTTGTTAAGAATCCATTTTGAGCATTTCCCTACAATATAAAAGGTGTTCATGATCGTGAAGAAAACCGCAAAAGTGCTTAACCTGACAAGTACTTCATAGCTTTTCTAATCGACCAATGAAGAGGAATACTTCAGCTCTGTTTTAACCTTTGATATCCACTTGTGAATATCACAACTGAAGGGAAAGATTATATTTCAACGAAGTTCTGCTCTTCCATGAACGTCACTACCTGTATTTTATGATGGTAAATTAAAAAAAATCCCTTTCTTTCCCATAATTTTAATATTCCAAACATCGCATTATTCCTCTGTGGTTTCTGTAGTGCCAGGAAAGAGCAAAAGTAAGTGATTCAGCCACCGGGATAGCGGGTGTTTACTTCAGGCTCAAACCGCTATGGCCGAGATTGTATTTAGCTGAGAATTCCTGCCGATGGAAACAACTTCCACATTATCTTCACTGTCATTCATCCCTCCAGAGGTTCAAAACAGCTGTTCACCACCACCTCAGATCATCTCCCAACCAAAACCATGATATTGTGACAGATCCGGGGTTTTAGTTCGACCAAGAGGGGAAGCACTCTGATTCCTCCCGAACACCCGGTCCTGAGGCCGCCGGGCACAGATAACTCTGCGTGCCGGCGGCTTGCTAAGAAACCACGAACGCCGATTGGTACTGCCAACCCTGGCAGGGTTACACTACTTTGCGTGTTACCATTTCCGGTGGATTGACCGTACCAAGGGAGTTTCGTGCCCTCGATACATACTTGCGTTAACTTACCGTATGAGGTGCAGATGAGCAGAGCAGCCAAGTATGCACCGGCTAATAAGAGCAAATTAGTGGGGTAGAACTTCCTGACTAACCTGTGTGTGGACTACGCTGGACCAATGCAGGAAAAGACAGAACGAGCTGGGTACATTTATAATACAAGCAATTTATTATTAAGGCGAGGAAAGGGCATGTGAACGATAACGGGTTTTAATACACAGCGATACTCCTGCACAGCAGGAGAAAGCAAGGATTCGTGGGGTGTGGCAAAAGAAATGCAATTATTTACAAAAGAAAACACAGTGCAGAGCGAACCAGATTCAAACTTCTACAATCTTACCTTATGCAAACATTACAGGCGCCATCAGACACAAACACCAGAGGAAATTAGAAAAGCAAGAAAGATAAGAGAAAGTATGATAAGAGAAAGAAGAGATAAGATAAGAGAAAGAAAGGTGTAAACAACCCCTACGGGATCTGGCGTGGCTGGTGGAGCAGCGCAAGCCCAATCGCTTAGGAGGAGGGAGGAGGGAAGAAAACTGGGGGTGTGCAAGTCTCTATGGTGCGTGAGTGGGGAAGTGCAAATGGGGTGCAATGAAGTACAGGTGGGGTGCAGAAACGAAAAATGAAGAGGTGCGTGTCTGATGGTTGCTCTTTTAGCTCTTTTGTGTCCACAGCAGACAAGACAGAAGATGAGAGAGAGAGAATGTCAAAGAGGATAGCTTATAATTGTGTTTGAGAAAGTCTAAATGTAAATGCTAAAGTCTATGATCAGTCTGGCGTTCCGCCCACTCAGCGCTGTGCTCTGCCTTTCTCCTGGTGCCGTGGATCAGGTCAGGATTCTCCTTCTCACTCAGAAGCAGCCACCTCGCACCCAGAAGAAGACTGCGTGACCTCTGCAGAAAACTGTAGTGGAGACTAATTGTAGAAGGCTGACTGTGGCAGACTCTCGCTCTCGAATATACATATACAGTATATATATATATACAGTATATATATATATATATATATATATATATATATATATATATATATATATATAGAGTTACGGCTGTGGAAATTTGCAATACACCATAAAGGGTCCCTAGATCAGTTATGACGATAAGTAATTGTGTAGTTACATTTCCCCACCGTTGTTTCGAGGGAACTTCTGTGTTCAGCAGGCTGCGATCCTTTGAGTTAGCCGTTTTTCTTTTTTCTATCATTATTTTGGACCAATCATCCCCAAACAACTACAACTCAATCACCACCACCTTCGCCTCTTTACCTCCACAACTTCACCCCGCAAACATCGCTTCACCGCCATTCTCAAACGACGCCTGCCAACAACCAAATCGCCAACACCAACACCCTTCCCAAACCACCACAGCAAACACCCACCACCTCCGCCTTTCTACCACACGTCGTACCATGGGCTGTGAATGCGTTCCTTTCGCCTCGGAAAGCGGATCAGGAATGCTTCACGCCCACTTTTCTTCCATCCAATGGCTGAGCATCGGGTGGTGTGGCCCCGCCTCCGAACCCGCTGTGATCCAGAAATTTACATATACGCCCCTCCCTCGGCCTATATAAGCGCGAGCACAATGCAGCTCGCGGCAGAAAAGTCAAGTCTGGAGGGTCTGGAGAGCGCAGAAAAAGTGGCAGTCTGGAGGGTCTGGAGAGCGGCAGTCAAGTGGAAAACAAGTGGGAGCAGTGGAGTGGCAGCAGCAGTAGTGTCGGCGGGCGTCAACGGCAGGTTGCAGTTGGCGTGGAGAAAGATGGCAGCAGAGTGTGGCGGGGCAGTCAGACTGCAGTGTCGGCGGGGCAAGTCGACAGTCGGGGACGAGCTCGAAGCCGACGAAAGGCAGACGGGGAGCGCCGGAGAGAGCTCGCCGGCCACGCAAGGGCACGAAGCCAGGCGCAGCTAGCTGACATCGCGGCTTGCCGCCATCGCGCCACGAGGGGCGGTAAGACCTTCGTCTCGTGGACCTGGCCGCTCATCCAGGTTCCACGCATTTGGTCCACGAACCATGTCTGCCACCTTGCTTTGAGGGTGGCTTTTTTTTGCTTTTTTGAATGCGTGTTGTGGCGCCGATCCCGTAAGTAAAACCGTATAAGTGACTGTACATAATTGCTTATAGACGGTCGTAGCACCTTTTGCTTTGCTTTTGTCTGTATACGTGCATGTTAGTGTTTTGCATTCCTGACTGCATATGTGCTTGTATAATAAATGTATTGGCTGTAAAATACGTGCTTGTCTGAGTGTGCAATAAATGTGCTTGTCGAACTGTTCCCCATTTCGTTGCATCCTTTCCCTTGTTTGAAAGTTCCATCTTGTATCACGGAAGGAATTGGAAGAAGGGTGTAAGCACCCGGTAAATAATCACGTCCGTCGGGGCCGGCGATAACCGGCGGCGATCAATTTGGTGTCCATCTGTGAAATTTCCATGAGTTCGATTTTAGATAAAGAGGAAAGGTTTAATTGTTTTGCTCTGTGACGTAAGTTGTCAGTGGGTTTTGATTGGTGAGTAGGAGGGGTGGAGGGAAAGTGAGGGTTCGGGGGGGTTTGTGTGTGTGCAAGGTGGTTTGGTGGTTGCGGGCGAATGGTGAGGGTGGGAACGGGTTGTGACGGATGGATTGATGGAAGGGATTGTGCGTGGATGCATCGTCATTCAGAACATGCAGGGTCGAGGGCGGCTGGTGAATAGTTAGGCTGTGGCCTATATCATGCTCCCAACACGCGTACAAAGGGGGGGTTATGGGAGCCTGTGTCGCTCGTGTGTCAAATGATTGTTGAGTATGCTAAGCAGAAGAGATCTGGCTGCGCAGGCGAGTCATGAGACGCTTTTTACAGATAAGCCGCGTTGTCTTTTGGGTAGATTTAATTGTTTAATCCAGCAAGATAGTTCATTCGCCGTTGGCCGGACTTGTTTGTTTTGGTTTAGTGCGACTTGATATTTTTGGTGGTTTAAGAGAGTTCTGCGGTGTTTTTTCGTGATTGCGAAACGTGATTGTGCAACAGTTTTGTCTTCACGGACCCTTGGACGTTTGACTCTGCTTTGGGTGCGAGCATTTCCGGGAGCTATCTTGAAAAACAAGGGGTTCATAGTGTTGATAGGTCATCGGACGGTAAGGTTGTGACTCTAGTTATAGCTGTAAGTATGGATGCATATGTGGTGAAATGTCAGCAAAGGGCATACGTGTCGGCCCTCGGGCTGGGAGTAGACCTTCTGCAGTTTCCCGGTCCTGTGAGTGGCGAGATGTCGATATCGTGATTGCTGGATGAAGATAGTTTTTGGTCTTTTTTAAAATAAATTTTATTGATTTCCAACATGATCAATCGTAAAGGGAACACGATTTGTAAAGCTTGCTTGGGCTCTCCACGCAGAGTGTGGTCGCGGTACTGGTCTGCCACATGTCATTGGAGTAAGTTCAGTTGATCACCGATGTTTTCTCCATTATGTAAGAAAGGTGAAACTCAGTACAGATCAAGAAGTAAGCTTCAGAAGTTGTGTGCAGCATATCAGTTGTATCGTTGAGGGGTTGTGATCTTTGCTAATTACATCTGGTTAGATAGCATGTACTTTCAATAGTGGGTTCGTGCTAGACGATAGGTGCATGTCTGTTTCTTCTTTTTCTCATTATGATGTATCATTCAATATATTTTTCGTTTGTGAACACATGAGTCTGCTGGAAGAGGAATCTCTTTGTCAAGGAATCTGTTTCATGATTGAAAACATCCAAAGAACTGACAAGTAAGCGTTTGAGGCTTTGAAGGAGGCGTTTTTCAGGCCATGAGGCTTGATCACTTTTCTCATCTTTTCACGTTTAAATCAATTATTCCAATTAAACGGTTTATATCAAACTGATAATTCGACTTTTTCTGTTGAAGCGCGATAGTGTTATTGGCTGTTGTTGTTGATGGGTAAACCTTCAATGACAAGGGGATTGTGTTGTTCATTTCTATTTGGGACTGGCCAAAGTTGCAAGGGACTTCAGATCTGCCCTCTCTAACAGCTTGCTTTTCACTTTGGAAGTTAATCACTGTTTGAAGGTACTTTCATTATTTCTGTTAAGTGCTTTGCAACAAATATCTATTCCATCCTGACCACCAGAAGACATGAAGTTACAAATCTCAAGAGAGAACCTCATTCTCGTCTCCTTCCTCTATAGTCCATAGTCAGTTAGCACGTCTGTCAAGTCGTCTCTGGTGTTTTCTCCCTGTCATTGGGGTCCTGCCACAAGCACTCAAATCGTGTAACTGCAAAGTAAGACGCAGAATGTTTTCAAATCTGTCTTGGCTTCAAATTTCTGTGTCCGGAACCGCATCATGTTCTGGTCCAATTGCAACTTTTGCCGGGAGTGGATACCGGTCTACGGTCGTGCTCTCGTATTCGGGCGGTGCGACCGAGAAGGCAGAGAAGTGGCTGCTGCGTGATTCTGCTTTTCAGTGAAGGTGCAATTAGCCTGCAGGGCCAGTTGTTTTCTGCAAATGTGGGCAATTTCTGATCTTTGGGCTTGCGTTTTTTGACGTTGTCACTCGTCGTGAAGGTCGGTGCTGAGGTTGTGGCTCGCTGTGCTCGGTTGGGCTTGAAGTTCACCAAAACACGTCGGGTGGGCGCGTGTCCACAATTTGATAGGGATTGAGTAGAATAGAGACGGGGGGCTCATGCCGTAAGTGCGAAGGTCGAGGTTTCGTCGCATTGTTTGCAATGTCTAGGATGCAAAGTCATTGAGATGGCCAGTCATGACATGGCATCATCGTCGGGAGGTGATTGAGGAAGTTTTGTTTTCACCCGGTGTTTGTCGTGTTTGTGTGCAGGAGTATATCTTGAAAAAGTTGGTGCGGGATCCAGATGAAATTTGTTGGTGGCGAGGGTGTTGGGTAGTGGGTCACTTGAAGAACGAACTGGTTTGGATTTGGGGAATGATGGCCGGATCTTGGTCTTGGCTGGATGAATGTTTTTTCGTGTATGTCTTGCACCTGGTGTAGAGAGATTTGGCGCAAAAACGGATTATATAGCACGGAGTATGCTCAAACAGTTGGTGGACTGGGGGGGGGATTTGCGGGGAGCCCCTTTTACTGTCCTTTGTGGGGGGGGCTCACGTATGCGTCCCAAGCCTAGTGCCAACGTTTGCGGGCCTACGTGTGCCCGTTTCTGAGGGGAATAGAGAGAGGGTGTGTTCCTGGGTGCGAGTGCGGTTTGTGGTTTTCGAGCTGCCAGCCTTTTCAGATGGGCCTTCCTCTGAGGTCGAGCGAGTCTGAACCCAAAGTGGGTCGCGAGCAGCCATAACGAGGAGCGATAGGTTATGATGGTGCGGAGGAGGTCACTGTGCGTAAGTCGACCCAATGCGGAGATCGTACTTTAAGACTTAGCGCTTGCCGGGGCTTGTTCAATCAGGAGCGCCCTCGGGGCTAAACTTATCTGGTTCTGAAACAGTATTGCGTCGCTCTGCTGTTGTGGTCGGGGCTGCTGCTGTGTCAATTTTCGTGCGATGGCCCCCATTTTTTCCTGCGGCGTGTGGGGTGTTGTGGCCTCACAGGCAGTTTCGTGGTGTGTACGAACGTGCGGGGCCGCTTTTGCATTGGATCGTGGGTCGTTGATGGTGTGGCGATTGTCTCGGGCAGCAAGCACGTCAGGGCCCGGGTTACAGCTACAGGTGCCGTCCTGAGCTAGCGAGCTCCGGCTAATACGGGGAGTGCCGGCCTCCTGGCGAGACTCCCGGGCGCGGTGCGCATGGCACGTGGGCAGGGGCTGCAGTCTGCGGGGCCCCTTCTCGATGGGTCAGCCCGTTTGGTTGGCCTCGTTAGTTCATGGCGACTGCCAGGCCGTGCTTGGATTGGCGGCTGGCGTGGGGTGTGGCCGGCCTCCGCGAGTCAGGGGTGCGACCTCGTTTTGCCGACTGGTGACGGCTAGTGCTGGGGGGGGCCAGCCGCCCGAGTGGGCCCGTGGCTCTATCGTGGGGCCCTTTTTGAGGCGGTCGCCCGGTGCCCGGGGTAGCCCAGGTCGAGCGATAGTCTCTACGCTGGATGCGGAGTGTGGCCAGCTCGCAGTCGGTCCAGTCAACTATTGGTGAGGCGTCGTGGTTGCATGGTGTGCGCTTCTCAGAGTCAGGTGGTCGAGGCTGGAGCAGTTGTGTTCCCAGAGCTTGTATTCGGCATAAACGAGGGCGTGGTCCATTTTTTGTCATAGTTGATAACGTCCTAGCTAACTTTCATTTACTCGACCTCCGGGGATTCCCTTGGGCGGGAATCATCCTCTGGCCCAATCACTCATCTGAGATTGCATTCACATTCGGTTTCCATATTCATATAGACCTCGCTGCCGTCACTTCACTCATTCACGTAAGTGTCCTAGCAGCAACCACAAACCGTGCTGCACATTTCGCTGACTGCTGGCCTTAGGATTCCGTGTCTTGCTAATTTCTGCTTAAATTTAGACCGTGCTCCCTGGGGGTGCTTATCCCTTAAGTACTAGTAGCACATCTTTTACGTCTAGCGTACGCTTAGGCTACGTCCCCGTCTACAGACATGGGCACAAGTCTGTGTTCACGTGTGCCCAAATCCAAATATTTATTTCTCATTTCTCACCATCGCTAATCTGAACTAAAATCCTTAACTAATCCATTCCACGGGCCCCATGAGGACTTTACCTGCCCCATGAAGCCGGTCATAGCTAGCTAACCCATCCCCCTAATCAGTTATTTCCTGTTGCAGGCGGGGGGTCTTCTCACTCTTGCCTGGGAATTCTGTTCACCGAATTGCGGAGGCTTGGCTGGTTTGTTCTCGGCCATTTTTTTTTTTCTTCGGGCAGTGGGGCACCGAGCGGCGGCAAGGTCGATAGCCTGCGCACGGTGTTTTGCCTCCGTGGAGTCGGGTGCATGGGAGGGGTGCTTGCTGCGGGCGTACTTCTGCGTTTCGCTGCTCTGGGACGGTGACTGGGGGGTCCGGCAGGGAGGTGGCTTGGGCGCGTTCTGCCGGATGTGCTACAGAGGGCATGGCGTGCATGGTTCCTTTGATGAGCGTTCACCGGGGGTGGTTTTGGGGTGGGGGTGGGGGCGTGGGGTGGCTGCGCAGTGTGGTTGCAAAAAAGATCATATTCCTCGCAGTTGAGGGGTTGGCCCAACGAGACTACATTGCTGCGTCGGGAGTTTACCACACGGCGGGGTGGAGGAACGTCGCAGTTGCAAGATGCCGGGGTATCCAGGGCCTATTGTTTTCGCGTCTCGCGGATCTGCAACATGGCATCCGGCGGCGGTTTACGTACGCGGTGTTGTGGGCAGCTCCTACAAGCGCGCACGTTGGTGCGGCCTTCGGTCGGCGTTACACACAGCTTATGAACCTCGCGCTCTAGCCGCTGGGTAAGGGACTTTCGGGGCGCGGTCGCCTGTATATTTCGGGCGAGGCTGATCGGGCCGTAATCTCGGGTCGTCTGGGGTTGTTGTTCTCTTCTGTCGCGGTCGTCATTTCTGATTGTCGGTTTCGACGGCTGGTATCTCTGCGTGTGTGTAAGGACGGCTCACACCCTCTCATGACAATCGGTATTCAGTTGCGGGGTTGCGTATTTCCCAGCTACGATATTTCGTGTTGCATTCGTGGTTCTCTGTTTTGCTGATTTATCTGGCCGCTGCTCTTCACACAGCGGTGTCTCTTTTATTGTTGGTCACACCTTTTCTACTGCGGACGTGGTGGCGGCATTTTCACCGGTCCGAGCGCTTAGGAGGGGTGGTGGCGGTGCGTTTGATCAGAACTCAATTTCTGTGGAACTCTTGTGCTGGACACCCTGGGGGAGTTGGCTATGTCAGCTTGGGGGGCTGGTATGTGTCTGCTGCTATGCGGTGGTGGTTTGGTGGTGTGGGGAGATGGCAGGGGTTCCGTGGGGGCGCGGTCATGCACCGCCCAAGCTGCCTCGTGGCTACCCGTCGCGCGCTCACTCATCACGGGTTTCAACTTGTGGGCCAGGCTCGAGCGTGATCCCAGTCCTGGTCGCGGTTGGGATCGGAGCTGGCAGGAGAATGGAGGCGTGCTCCCGTCGTTCTCCGGTTTGTGAGAGAGGCGTATCTCGGTTCTGCTGGCCGGGTCACAGGAGTAGCATTCCCGCGAGCTCTTGGCCCGTTTTCTATTCTCTCCTGTGTCCCATGACCCCCTCGCCGCATTATCCCACTACCGTACGTCCGTGTGTGTGTGCTCATTTTTAACCCGGTCTTTATTCGTGTAGTCTCTCCTCTAGGCGGTTGTCGTACCTCCGTGTTCTCTGTTGAGTTTGTTTAATTCTTTCGGTGCGGACCGGTGGGGGGGTGGTTTGGTTTTCGTGTCTCGGTCTCGCACGTTTTTTCGCGGTCAGGGCCATTTCGTTTTTGCTTCGGTGTTTCCCGTCACTGGGTTTGCTTTCCCTCTGTCAGCTATCGGGGGGGCTGCTCGCGAAGCACGTCTTCGCCGGAATGTAGTGGTGGTGGGTTCTCTTTCCGCTTCATGCGTCGGGGACGAGGTGGCCGGTGTCAATGCTGTCCGCCTGGCAGGCTTGTTCGGCTGTGTGCGGTGGGGTGGCGTGGTCTGCGACAGCGTGGTGCTGCCTTTGGTGGATGCTGCCTGCAGGCATCTGCGCCCCCGATTTGCTGCATCTCATGCCGCTAGTTCTTCTCCATTTTGTTTGTTTGCATCGCATTCTTTTTTCATTTCATTGTGTTGTATCATCTGTTGCTGTTTATTGTGCGCTGTGCGCAGCGATGGGCAAAGGAAGTTGCTGGCCAGTGGTCCGAGGTGCGACTCAGCGGGTGGGGAGGGCGGACGTTCGGTGTGCAAGGGTCGGGGGGGGGGGGGGGGGGGTTGGTGGATGAGGGGAGTGGGAGGGGGTCATAGCAGCCAGTGTTGGGGGGGTGGGGCGGGGGGGCTTGGGGGTTGGGTGGCGGGGCGGGTGGGGGCACGTGGGGGGCGCGCGATGTTCGCGGTCGCCTGGTTTGGGGTTGGGTCGGTGGGGAGAGAGGTTGTTTGCCTATGGTTTGGGGTTTGCGAGGTTCATTCTGGATGGGAGGTGGGGGGGGGTTGTTGGGATACATTTCGCTGCTGGGTCTGGTGTGGTGGGGGGGGTTGGTCGTTTCATGGTGGGTGCCTGGAGCGATGGGGAGTTTTTACCTTACGGGCGGTGTGTGGTGGACAGGTGTGTGCTGTGGTGTGTGTGGGGTGGTTGATGTGTCATTTGTGGTTGTCGTGAACGTCTGGCGCTTGGTGCAGTGTTGTGCGGCGGTTGTTGGTGGGTTGGTTGTTCGCTGCTTGGGGAACGCGCAGTCTGATTGTGTATCGGGGAAGGGTTGAGTTAACTAGTCTGTTGCTGCGGGTTGGAATTGTTTGGGATGGGGGATGAGAGGTGTTGCTTCGCACACGGCCGCGTGGTTAGTCCGATCCCCGGTAAATGTTATTGGAGACCGAGGTTGGTATATGATACTCCACACTCGCTGTACGATGCCATGTTACAATTGGTCCCGCCCTGGCGGCGATTCGGGGTCCACGGTAGACTCGAAGATCTGCGACCGGGCGTCAAGGCGACTCACGGGCTGACGGATCGATTCGAGGGTCGTTGACCCTGGTCCTTGGAATTGTATGACCGTGTGGGTGTTCGCCGGGGTGGGGTTTGGGGGGGAGGACTTTTGACGTCAGGGGGCAGCAAGTCAACGGGGGTAGTTGGGGGTGTGTTGGGGTGGGTCTTTGGGGGGTTTTGGTGTTCCCGAGAAGCCTGTTGGACGTTGGGTGTTGGTGGGTGGTGGTGGGGGATTGGTTTGGGGGGTTGTGTGTTACCGACCGTGAATCGGAAATCAGGGGGCGGTGGGTGGGCCGAGGGTGTCGGACGGGTTTGCAGTCTTGGGTCTGGTGGTCTGTGGTGCGGAATGGTGGGTGTTAGGACTTGTGGTTCTCCGTCCTGTCGACCGGGTTGGCGTGGTAGGCGGGGGACTTTTGTCTCTACCGGCTGGCGGTCTCCGCCCACAGTGATAGGGGTGTTGTTTCGCTTCGGTCGCGTGTTGGCCGGGGTTAGTGTGTTTTTGAACCACCCGGGCGGAGGGGCATAGGTTTCTGGGGTGGTTTTTCGTGTGATCGGTTTTCGGGGTTTTTGCGTGGTGTGGGGCGCTTGTGATAGCTGTAGTACGGCACGTGCATCTACCTAAAGATACATGTTTTCCAGGGATGATGGGAGGGAGTTCGTTCGTGGCGCGGGGGGTTCGTGGTAGGACATGGAGTGTGTCGTGCTGTGCGCGTGCGTGTGTTGAAGAGGTGTGGCAAACTTTTGGTGGTGAAGGGCCCGGGGGGGGGGAGGGCTTCATGGCGAGCCTGCTGTATTGCAATCTGGGGATGGAGGGTTGGGGTGACATTCACCCGGAGGGATCCGGTGTTCTTGGTTTAGAGCCGTGATGGGTGCCCGCTTGTCCCTGTCTGCGCGTGAGATAATAAGTGTTTTAGACGACCGCCCCCCGCCTGCGATCGTACCGTCCTCGCCGCTGCTGCGAGGACACGGAACCGCGGCTTAAATGCGGTCCGTTCCGTGTTCATTTCAGTGAGTAACTGAGCGGCTGGTACGC
>CM068962.1:3455371-3470863 GCA_035128595.1 Eptatretus atami
CGTGGAATGGATTAGTTAGAGGGATTGTAGTTGAGATTTAGGTTGGGAAATGGATTTCTGGGATAGTTGGAGACACTGACAGACTTTGAGTGTGTAGAGGGGACGTAGCTTAGCTACGTAGTGTTAAATGGAACGTGCGTAGTGAGGGATGACGGTGGGGAGACGAGGTATTAGGGGAGGTAGAAGAGAAGGATGGCAGGATTCAGCGATGTGGTAAGAGTTTGAGTGAAGTTGTGTGGAACATGTTGAGTGAGTGAGGCCGCGTCTGTGTAGAGTGAGCAGACATGTGGACATGCGTGGCGATGAGGTGATTGGGGGAGGAGTGACATCCGCCAATGGTAGACCCGGGCTGTGTGAGGAGTTAGCTGGGTTAGTTAAATTGAACTAAAATAGGAGGTCGCTTTGCTGTTAGGTGGGAGTGTAGGTGATACCATTTGGAGGGGTGCAGGACCTGTTGAAGGGCTGGAGCGTGGCTGCGAAGGTGAGTATGGTGAGTGGGTACCGGGCCGGGTAGTCGGCGTGGTAGCCAAGGGCCCTGGGGGCCGGGTTAGCGTAGTGGGACGGGTGCGCCCGCATGGTGCGGGGGCCCGGGGCGCCATAGGCCGCGTGGGCAGTGCGTGGGCACGGGCGACCCTTGGAAAGGGGCCCGGGGCGCCAGCCTGCCACGTGAGCACTTCAGGGGAGTCGCCAGAGAGGGCACTCCCCGGTGTTTAGGGAGTGGTAGGCTCGGAGGCAGTGTAGTGCCCGGGGGTGCCATTGCTGGAGAATCGGCAGAGGGTAGTTCCTGCCAAGGACCACGCGTCCCACCACAAAACGCGTGTGACACGGGCGGAAAATTGGAGGGCAGGCCCGAATTTGCGAGACACCAACACAGGCGACGGAATCTTGGTTTTTAAACCAGTAGTTTTTAAGCGAGAGCGCGCTGTTGAAAGCCCCGGTAAGTTTAAAGTTAATGGATAGGTAGATTAGGAAGTGTACCCCTCCGCACCATCCATCCCTTCGCTCTCGTTGTGCCGCTGGACCCACTTTGGGTTAGATCGCTGAAATCTGAGGCCATCCTGAGGCTTAGTTGGGCCTCGCACAGGACGCTAGCTCTCCCTTATCCCTCCAGGAAGGAACGTAGGGTTGGGAGTAGGGCTAGGACAGGATAGGTTAGCCGAACAAGGACGATAAAGGGGTTAGGGGACGATTATATAGAGGGGAAGTAAAGATAAAACTAAAAACAACAAAAAAAAAGTTGGGCTAACTTGTTTTTGACAAATTAGGGGGTGGGTATGGACAGAGACAGGCAAAGGCGATAGGTTGGGAGGGAGACGCGTTAGGTAGGTCAAGCCGCGCCTTCCGATGGCCAGCACCACGATCCCTCCACAACCTCCACTGAAAGGCAAAGGCTGGCCAACTTCGTCGCGCTGGCTGTGTTACTTCAAGGCCTGTGCCGGCCACTTCATGGCTGGCTGTTTACTGCAAGGCCTGTGCCAGTCGGATCGTCTGCCGCTGTTTTTACTACAAGGCCTGTGCCGTCAGCTTCACTGCCGGCTGTTTTTTCACAGCGGCTTGTCCTGCCATGCTTGCCTTTCACCTTGCCATGTCATGCCTCCTGCCCTCGTTCATTTGCCCTTCGTCTGCACTTGCCCCCCCCCCCTTTTCATTGCCATGTGCGCCAGGATCCTCGCGCAAATTTGCAGGCAGCTACAACACAGCCTGCAGTGCGCCTGTCACCGTGTTGCGTCCATCCATCCATCCATCCATCTGTTGTTTCATTGCGTGTCACTTGACTGCACGGAGACTGGTCTTTCGCAGCTCATGCGCCGTTATTCGCTGCGTCCATTTCCGAGGAAGGCCTTGACTGCGTGTGAGCAGCCGGCCACGTTCCTTGTCACCTGCATTGCATAGCCAGAGACTGCGTCGAGCAGCCTGGCTCCCTGCTGACTGGTGTTTTCTCTTTGCAGAGTCCATTGATCCTGGCCATGGAATAGTGTAAATTTAAGGTTAAGATGTACTGTAAATAGAGTGCGCCCCGGCATGTATGTCTTAGCGCCGGCAATTTATTAAGTGTCCGTATGAGTGGGTTTGTTAGTTAGTTACTCAGCCCCTAGGTTTATATTTGGGACACGAAAACCATGAATGTCGCACCCTGGGATCCGAAGAAAACTACTAGGGAGAAACTTACACATGATGGCACACAAAATTCGGCGACTCGGACGAGTCTGAAAAAGGAGGGTAGTTACGGCTGTGAAATTCGCCATACACCATAAAGCCCTAATCAGTTATGACGATAAGAATTGTGTAGTTAGATTTCCCCACCGTTGTTAGAGGGAATTTCCGTGTTCACCGGCTGCGATCATTTGAGTTAGCCGTTTTTCTTCTTCTAACTTTGTTTTCCATTCCTCCCTCAATTGTGTCCGAACAACTACAACTCAATCACCACCACCTTGCCCTCTTACCTCCACAACTCACCCCGCAAACATCGCTTCACCGCCATTCTCAAACGACGCCCACCAACAACCAAATCGCCACCACCAAACACCTTCCAAACCACCACAGCAAACTCCCACCACCTCCGCCTTTCTACCACACGTCGTACCATGGGCTGTGAATGCGTTCCTTTCGCCTCGGAAAGCGATCAGGAATGCTTCACGCCCACTTTTTCTCCATCCAATGGCTGAGCATCGGGTGGTGTGCCCCGCCTCCGAACCCGCTGTGATCCAGAAATTTACATATACGCCCCTCCCTCGGCCTATATAAGCGCGAGCACAACGCAGCTCGCGCAGAAAAGTCAAGTCTGGAGGTCTGGAGAGCGCAGTCAAGTGGAAAACAAGTGGGAGCAGTGGAGTGCAGCAGCAGTAGTGTCGGCGGGCATCAAGCGGCAGTGCAGTGTCGTGGAGAAGTGGCAGCAGCATGTCGGCGGGCAGTCAAGTCTGCAGTGTCGCGGCAGTCGAATCGGGAGACAGAGCTCGAAGCCGACGGGAAAGCAGACGGGAGCGCCGGAAGGACTCGCCGCCACGCCAGGGGCACGAAGCCAGGCGCAGCTACGCTGACATCGCGGCTTGCCCGCCATCGCGCCACGAGGCGCGGTTAAGACCCTTCGGTCTCGTGGACCTGGCCGCTCATCCAGGTTCTCACGCCATTTGGTCCACGAACCTGTCTCTGCACCCTTGCCTTTGAGTGGCTTTTCCTTTTGCTTTTTGTGTGAATGCGTGTTGTGCGCCGAATCCCGTAAGTAAAACCGTATAAGTGACTGTACATAATTGCTTATAGACGGTCGTAGCACCTTTTGCTTTGCTTTTGTTCTGTATACGTGCATGTTAGTGTTTTGCATTCCTGACTGCATATGTGCTTGTATAATAAATGTATGCTGTAAAATACTGCTTGTCTGAGTGTCAATAAATGTGCTTGTCGAACTGTTCCCCGTTTCGTTACGCTCTTCCCTTGTTTGAAAGTTCCATCTTGCATCACGGAAGGAATTGGTAGAAGGTGTAAGTACCCGGTAAATAATCACGTCCCTCGGCCGGCGATAACACCGCTCAGTTATCACTGAAGCACGGAACGGACCGCTTAAGCGGTCGTGTCCTAGGCCGGCCAGCGGCGAGGTACGATCGCCCGGTTAACTACCCGCGCAGGTACTTGAGTAGGTCGAGTTTGGCAACAACCCTATCCTGCGCGGGTGGCCGATTGGCACGATTTGTGGTGGGTCGAAAGACCCACCGTGACTAGCTCCTGGCGGTAGTTCCAAGGAGGGTCACGACTGAATTGTCCGTTCCGGTGGGCGACGCGGTCACGATTCGAGTTACGTGCCGATAGCACGCCGGGCGGACCGAAATTCGTAACAATATGATATATAATAAATATATATATATATATATATATATATATATATTTTGCATACACTGTCGAGGTTCGTATGAGAGCTAACACAGAAAATACAACAAGGGGAGCAGGAGACAAGAGGGGCAAGAGAGGGAAGGAAAAAAGCAGTGTGGAACAGAGACATGAGGATATCTGTGGAAGGGAGAGGGATGGAGCGGGGAACATGGGGAATACAAGATGGACACGACAGGGACCTTCAGGCAGGAAAATAGGGAATTTGAAGGAGGTGGGTTTGGGGTGGATGAGCAATAATCCTTTTGCATTGATCCTTTTGGATGGTAGAATGATCCTTTTGCAGCTATCTTATACTGTAGATGCTGGGCGAAGGAGTCCGAATTTGGATCAAAACGCTCTGTCGGCGTTCTCCAATGCCCTAATTGGTGCACAGATGCTTTCCCAAGAAGTAGCCTTGCCCCTGCAAGGCTCCGAAGCTGAAAATGGCTTCATTCACCCCCGAACTTGGTCAGGCGATGGAACTCCAGATTAACATGGCGTGCGGGTTTCTGGGAGCGCTTTCAGGCCATAAAAGTGTGCTGGGCACCAAACGAGGATCGCTATTTAGCAGAGTGTCAGGGCTATCCAGACGATGTTGAATGGACCCCAGCGCAAACTTGCGCTTTGAGCTACGTGCCAATATGTTCTGAACTCAAGCATCCACCATGGTGGGTAATGTTCACTGTTCTCCAATATCCTCAAAGGACAGTGGTGAGAGTCTGGGGTGCCGACTGCGATTGCGGTGTTTTGTAGCGTTTGTGATGAGGAGGTTGAAGTGTTTGTAGTGGTTGCGGTGAGGAGGGGGAGCATAATAGGTTATTGTGGGGATTTTTAGGAAGGTGTTGGGGTGGTCGGATGGAGGTTGTAACATTGTGGTTCGAGTACAGAGAAGGTTGAAATGAATGGTCCATTGGGGAATGGCGCACAGTTGGAACGGGGTTTTGGCTGCATATGCTAATGAGACTCTCCGTTAACGTGCGGTCTGTGGCGTGCATGCCTGCATGAAGGAGAGGTCGTGTGTGCAAAGTAAAGCAAATAAAATAGATAAAGGAACAGTCAGGTCAGGTATGGGAGCATGTGCCAGAACAGCGCGTCGCTGCGTCCACTTTCCGCCGGTACTCCAGGGGCCTTCCGTCTGGCCTTCCCCAGGCAGATGCCAGGCCCATCCCCATCTCCTTGAGATGCTGGTCAACCTGCTGCAACCACGAGGCACGTGGTCGGCCATTGGCCTCCTCCACTCACGAGACTCCCTCGCTGAGAGAATCTGGTGAGCAGGATCAGCGTCAGGAAAACGAGCCACATGTCCATACAGCTGCAACTGACGCTCACGGACCATGCAGGTAACAAATCTCATCCGAGTCTCTCTCAGCAACCGCTCGTTGGACACAAAATCTGACCAGCGATAGCCAAGGATTCTCCGAAGAGACCTGGTACCAAAGGAATTAAGTCTCCGTCTCAGATCCTTGGTCAGAGTCCAAGTCTCGCATCCATAGAGCAAGACTGGAAGCACCAAGGACCTGAAGACTCGACTTTCTCTCCCGCACAGGTACCGGCAGCGCCACACCCCATGATCCAGTGAATCCATGACCTCCCAGGCCCGACCCAGACGTCTATTGACCTCTGACTCACAGCCAGCAGAGGCATGAATATCACTGCCAAGGTAAGTGAATCTCTCCACGACCACAACATCCTCACCACAAACAGACACAGACAGGACAGCAGCATCCAAGATGTCATTGAAAGCCTGGATCTTAGTTTTGACCCAAGAAACCCGTAATTCCAGCGGCTCCGACTCTCATTCAGCACCTCGAGGACCCCAAAAGGATATTCTAAAGTCTCCGCAAAGATGACTGCATCATCTGCAGAATCAAGGTCCGAGATCTTGACATTCCCAAACGATGCACCGCAGCTTGATCTTTCCGACATCCTCCCTAAAATCCAGTCCATACAAGTGCTGAAAAGTGTGGGGGCCAGTACACACCCCTGACGAACTCCAGTAACAACTGGAAATAAGTCAGAGATGGTACCACCACACTTCACAGCACTCTCAGTACCAGAGTAGAGTTCAGACATCAGATCGATCAGTTTTGGTGGCACCCCACGAAGACCAAGAATCCTCCAGAGGGCATCCCGATTCACTGAATCGAACGCTTTACAGAGATCAACATAGGCTGCAAGCAGCCCCTGCCGAAACTCTCGTCTGCGTTCGGTGAGGACACGAAGAGCAAGGATACGGTCAATCGTTGACCTTTTTGGTGTAAAGCCTGACTGCTCTGGACGCTGGTGCTCAAGCAGATGGTGGCGAACCCTATCAAGAATTATCCGAGCAAAGACTTGCCCGGCACTGAGAGCAGCGTCACCCCTCGGTAGTTGTTGCAGTCTTGGCGATCACCCTTCCCTTTCCAGAGAGGGACAACAAGGCCCCTCTTCCAATCAGTTGGGATGATGCCTGTGTTCCAGGCAGAGCACAAAACTGCATGCAACGACACGAGTGCAGCATTTCCACCAGCCTTGAGAAGTTCAGCATGGATGCCACAGATCCCTGGAGCTTTACCCTGTTTCAACCGGTTCACCGCAGCCCGTGTTTCCACAAGCGAAAGTGGACCACAATTGATTGGAGGGTCAGCAACAGGGATTGTAACACCATTGACGTCCAACTCGACAGCTGGTGGATCGGCCTGGTACAACCGCTCAAAGTAACCGGCCCAGCGGGCCTTCACTTCAGACTCCTCTGTTAAGAGCCTACCACTCTCTGCTCTAACTGCAGTGCTCCGAGGGATGGGCTTGGATGAGCAATGTGCGAAATCCCCTGTAAGGCGGACGAATCACCTGTCCACAGGTGATGCTCTACCCCCTCACAGATTCCTCGCACATAGGCCTCCTTGTCCACCCTTAGTGCACGTACAGTTTTACGCCTCAGCTCCCTGAACAGCTCAGCTCTGCCATTCAGCCTGGCCCTGCGACTCTGGTCAATGGTATCCAGTGTCCCTTGAGAGACAAAATTCTTCTTTGCCCTGCGGTGGTTCCAAGACATCCACCGGCAACATCAAGGACGGTGGTCTTGAAGGTAATCCATAACTCTTCAGGACCCCCCAAAGCAGCCAGACACCCCAAATGTCCACTCAGCCTGTTCGCAACTCCTCAGCTACTCTCTCATCCTTGAGCTTGCCAACATCCAGCCTAGGCTGGGATGGTACCATTCTCCAGGATTTAAGGTGCAGCTTTAGAGTTGCTACAACAAGCCGGTGGTCAGTATTGAGGACTGAGCACTCCGGTAGACCCTGCAGTTCTGGATCATCCTCAGCGACCATCAACGAGGACATGGTCAATCTCCTTTGCCACACCGCCAGCGTTGGAATACCAAGTCCAGCGATGAGCTTGTGGACTGAAACCATGAACCGGCCACCCTAAGTCCATGACTTCTTGCAAAGTCAAGGAACTTAGTGCTATTCTTATTCATAGTTCCTGACCCATGGGGACGAACACACGTCTCATAACCATCTCTATCAGTTCCAGTCGATGCATTGAAATCCCCCAAGACTAGAAGTGTATCTCGTCTGGGGCACTGATCAACCACAGACTCGAGCGTGGCTAGAATGTGTCCTTCACGGTGAGGTCACTCGCCTCAGTCGGAGCATAAACAGAGACCAGGGAAATGACACCCAAGGAGTGACGAATCCTTAGTCTCATAATATGCTCGTTGACCGTGTTACCTCAATTATCATTGGGGTCAGCTTATTGGACACAGCCACAGCAACTCCTTGAGTATGGTAACCATCAGAGCGACCAGACCAATAGTAGGTGTAACCACCCACCATTATCTGCCGCAATCCGGTCTCCGAACCTCAGAGAGTGCTGCAATACCGATGTCCAAACGCTTGAGCTCAGATGATAACAGAGACAGGTGATCATCCTCTCTTAGGGATAGGACATTCCAGGCACCACCCGAAGGGACCGCCTCAGGTTAACCCAAGGAGACCGCCGTCTGGTGGACGACACCTCAGCACCACTCCGACACACTCTCCCGCAATCTGACCCAGGAGGTTACCCGTGGTTTCCCTCCTTTCATCAAAGATTGGGGTCCGAAGGCTTTGCCCCAATCCCGTCATCCGGTGAGCTGCCCTGCGAAGGGAAGCTGCACAGGAGGTACTCCCACGGAGTGGGTTTTCAGATTTTTTTGCGTTTGTGTGTTTTGCGGAATGAAGGGTTTTACAGTGGCTGGGTGGCAAATCCTGCCACCAACCTCCTAATAAAAAGTAACCCAACTGCAGGAGGACGTCCGCAGACACAGTTGGGCACTAGGTATGGATGACCGTTGGCTCACAAGGAGCTCCTCCGCCCTTTGACAGGTTTTGTTTTATCCTGCTGGGTGTCCATATCCAAACACCCTCCTCACCAGAAAACCTGGTGGGGGAGACGGTTTAGTCGCCGACAACCCGACTAACTAAAAGTTAGTTAGTTAGTGAATGGAATTAAAGACCTAACTAAAAGCCCTCGCAATGCATCTTGTCCCATATACCTACTAGACATAAAGGAAGGGCTAACTAGAATGAATACTGATGAAATAACTGCTGGGGACCAACTGTATGTTGTATGCATTTGCCTTGAGGAGTGACAGTTTCGCAGAACCGCAACAAGATTTTCTACCCCCACCTCCACCTCCGCCCCCCACAACACCGTTAATCCCCACCCTCACCACCAAGCCCACCTCCTTCCAAATTTCCAGTTTTCCTTCCTGAGAGTTTCCTTCTGTATCCATATTGTTCACCTCATGCATCCTCCTTTACCTCATTCCTCCCACACCCATTGTTTTGTCCAAGTTTCCCTCTATTTTGTCTTCAACCCTGCTGTTGGTGTTTCCCCTAATCTCTACCCTGCTGGTGGTGTTTCCTCCCCCTCTCCTGCTGTTGGTGTTTCCTCCCCTCTCTACCCTGCTGTTGGTTTCCCCCCCCCCCTACCCTGCTGTTGGTGTTTCCCCCCCCCTCTCTACCCTGCTGTTGGTGTTTCCTCCCCTCTCTACCCTGCTGTTGGTTTCCCCCCCCCCTCTACCCTGCTGTTGGTGTTTCCCCGTCCTCTCTACCCTGCTATTGGTGTTTCCCCCCCCCTCTTTCCCTGCTGTTGGTGTCCCCCCTCTCTCTCTCTCCTCTTCCTTTTGTTCTGTTGGCATCCTGAACCGTTCAGTGTTCTAGCTCTTCCACGAGCCTTGACCTGGTATTCCAAAAATAATAATAATTACGGCAATAATAATAATAACAATAATACTCGAAAAGATTCACTGTGAACTTGGGAAACAAAAGCAAAATGTATCAAATCCCCCCGAAAAAGATAAACTTGAAGATTTCTGGAAAGGAATCGATGAAGAACCAAAATAACATAACGAGGAGGAGGAGGAGGAATGGATCCAACAGTTGGAAAAGAAAACAACAACACCGAAGGGAAATGCCCCCAAGTAATAATTGATGAAGAATCGTTTTGAAAAAAATGCCAAATTATAAAAACCCTGGCCCGGATGGTATTCCAAATTTCTGGCGAAAGCAATGAGATGCTCTCCACAATCACCACACTCAAGCATTCAACAAACTTATCAAAGGTGAGGAGGTAATGGATGAGTGGCTCACAAAAGAGAACAACTTCCTCATCCCAAAATCTGAAAAAAACCCAACGACCTCATAAGTATAGACCAATGAATAACCTGCCGACTAACAACATAAAACTTCTGACAGGAATAATCACAGAAATGATGTACCACCACCTAACACAAGGAGGCCAAGAGGCAGAACAGAAGAGATGTAAAGAGGATGCGATGGAACAATAGACCACCAATGACTAAGCAAGGCCATACTTGAAAACTGTAAAACAAGAAGAACCAAATCCTCTAGAGTCTGGATAAATGACAAGAAAGCTTTTGATAGTGTGCCACATTCATTGATGATAAAATGCATGCAACTGTACAAGATCAATTCCCATATAATCAATCTGATTGAGAAAGTAATGGAGCTACGAAATATCACATGGATATTACAGCACTCGGAAGGAAAGATCGAAAGACCAGGGGTGAAGATACGTTGCGGGATCTTCCAGGGTGATAGCCTTTCACCCCTCCTGTTTTGCCTGACCCTGGACCTAACTGAGCAATCTCACTAATGAGCAAGGACATGGATACACCCGAACGTCCAATGAGAGAACTTCCAAAGAGACAGGAAAGGTGATACATGTGCTGCACATGAATGATTTAAAACTCTTTGCACCAAATAATGAAAAATTGGTAGAACAACTGTAACAAGAAAAAGATCAATCAGACATTACAGACCCTCATCAGGACTTATTTTGTGTGGTGTATTTTGTGTTACATAATTAAAAAGAGAGAGACATAACTGGAAGAATTTCAAAAAGATTTTTGCTTAATTAAATATGTGGCATCAATGATTCATGATTACCCTGGTATCCCCAAGATTTGAGGAACATTTGTGTGAAGTTTCCCTTCGATCTTGTTCAGCCATTCTGGAGAAGATTTTTTTTACAGGTTTTAGGGTAAACCTTTTGACC
Organism: Eptatretus atami; assembly: GCA_035128595.1. NCBI lineage: Eukaryota > Metazoa > Chordata > Myxini > Myxiniformes > Myxinidae > Eptatretus > Eptatretus atami. The sequence continues at coordinate 3,465,779 of CM068962.1, forward strand.
TACATCAACCTCAAAAATAATAGGTGGTTGAATTCACTGACCTGATATGCAAATCCTGTTCAAAATTTCAAGTCAATCGGATGAAATTTGAGGATTTTAGAAAAATTGACCCAAATTGGCCTTTTGGCCTATACAGACCTTTTTGGTCAATCAAATTTTAGGAAACTTCAATGCGGGACCATCACAGGGTTGATGACCATAATCTCTGAAAATTTCAGAACGATTGGTTGAGCAGTTTCAGCTGGAGGCGAGCAGACAGACAAATAAATAAACAAACAAAGGCGATCAACATACTTCTCAAAAAAATATATATATATATATATTTCAAAGTAACAAACAAACAGAGGTGATCAAGATACTTGTCAAAAAACAAACTTTTTTTTTTTGCCAAGTAATAAACACACAAACAGACAAATGAAAAATCACTCATAGAGTGAAAACTTGGCAAAACAGCACAAAGTAGAATGGCACGCGGTAGAGCGCATACCTCTGCCAGGTGAAACAGTTCACGTTTTGTATCCCACTGATGGGCTGGATCTGAACCAAAATCCAATCTCCTTGTTCTTGTCACCTATTCAACTCATCCACCTTGTTTTGTCATAACTCGTCCACAACCTTTTGAGACAGTGATATATTTCGTTTTTGGCCCTATCAATTTTAGAAATCAGGCCTGTGTTGACCTTTTGACCTTAAAAATAATTGGTAGTTGAATTCAACGACCTCACATGAAAATGCTCTTCAAATTTCAAGTCAATCGGATGAAAATTTGGATTTTAGAAAATTTGGCCCAAATTGGTCTATTTTGACCTTTTGGCCTACATTTACCTCAAAATTAATAGGTGTTTGAATTCAGCAACCAGGCATGAAAATGCTCTTCAAATTTCAAGTCAATCAGATGAAAATTGAGGATTTTAAAAAATTTGGCCCAATTTGGCCTTTTGACCGATGTTGATCTCAAAATTAATATGTGGTTGAATTCAGCGACCTGATATGCAAATGGTCTTCAAATTTCAAGTCAATCGGATGAAAACTGACAATTTTAGAAACAAAAAAGTTTGGCCTATTTTGAGTTGACCTTATGGACTATGTTGACCTTTTGACCGATGATAACCTCAAAAGTAAAAGGTGGTTGAATTCAATGACCTGATATGCAAATAATGTTCAAATTCCAAGTCAATCGGATGAAATTTGAGGATTTTAGACAATTTGGCTCAAATTGGCCTATGTAGACCTTTGTGGTCAATCAAATTTTATGAAACTTCAATGCGTGACCGTCGCAGCATCAGTGACATTAATCTCTGAAAATTTCAGAATGATCGGTTGAGCGGTTTGGGCTGGAGGCGAGCAGACAGATAAACACACAAACACACAGATACACATACAAACACACAAACAAATGGAGGCAATCAACATACTGGTCAAAAAAAATTTTTTTCCAAGTTACAAACAAACAAACAAATGGACCAAAATGCAATACCCTCTCCTCTGGCAAGGGTAATTAATTAGTGAAAGGGTCCTCCAATGACATTCAAATGTAATTTGGCCTTGATAAGTGTGTGAAGTACACATTCGTACAGGGTAGACCAACAAAAAGGACAACATAAAAATCAACCGAGAAACAACAACAGAGGAACAAGACAACGAAGCATCATACAAATCCTTTGGAATGGAAGAGGGCCACCATATATGTCACAAACAAATGCACAAACCAATTACCAAAGAATACTTGCATTAAAATGAGGTTGATCCTGAAAACATATATCTCAACCCAAGAAACAAAATCAAAGCCATAAACCAACTAGCAATACCAATATTCCAATACAACTGCGGAATAATAAACTCGCCACAAACGGAAATCACCAAACTAGATATCAAAACAAGGAAACTCACCATCCACAAAATGTTCTACAGAAATCAGTGCACACTGAGAATGTACCTGCCGAGACGAGGAGGTAGCGGCCTGATGGAACTCGGCCAAGTGCACAGAATGACAACAGTAAGATTGGCCGAGTACGTGAAAAGTTCAACAGACTACCGAATCCAATTTGTATACAAACACGAAGACAGAAAGCCAGAGAAGGTATCCTTAACTCACAGAGCAAAAAGTTTCCAATACGAATAGGAGATGTCACACATGAAACCAAAAGAGCACGGCATACAGCCCCAACAATTGCAAATAAGATGACAGAAAATTATAAAATGAAATATCAACAGATACACACTGACAACTGGGAGAATGATAAAAGAGCATGAAGGTATGAAAAAATATATATTTTTAAAAGAGTTGGACAGATTGGGAATAGACGAAGAAGGCTCACTGGAATGGCTAAGAAGAGGTCAGCTCAACTAGGATGGAGAACAAATCAGTATAAATGCCCAACACCAAGGAAACTTCACCAATGGCTTTAAGAAGCTGGCAGGACTGAGCCAATTAGACAGATATAGATTTTGCAAGGTAGAAACAGAAAGTATGAGCCACCTCCTATCAGAATGGAAATAACTCATATCAGAACATCTGCATTCACAAAGGCACAACAAAGTATGTAGAGTAATCCACTGGTACATCTGCAAAAACTTCAACATCCCAGTTCCAGAAAACTCATGGAAACATGACTCAAAAGCAATCATTGAAAACAAGGAACTTAGAATGCTCACATATGACCTGTGATCCCATTGAGCGTAAACATATAAAACACAGCATTGTGACCAGATATAGTACTCAGGTTAAAATAAAAAAATAAAAAGACGGCATTGCTAATTGATGTTTCAGTCCACAGCGATTTTGACCTCAACAATGCAGAAATCAAGAAAATTTACTAAATCCAGTAATTCCTCACATAAGTGGTGAACAATGTTGTGGTGGCAGGGGTGAGGCTTTACCTTTACTCTTGAAAAAAATGAACGAAAGCAGGAACGAGGGTCACATTGAAGAGAACGTGAAAGTTCCAGGATGAACTGAAGGACGATGGTCTGATGTGCAACTTGTTTCATAAGATTATGTTTCTGATGGGGAATATTCGTAAAAAAAATAAAAAAGGACATTGATTGGTTGATGGAATGTAATAAGCAGGACGACACTCATTGTTTGGTTGAGGTGGAATGTAATAAACATCAGAACATTAATTGTTGTTTTGTGTAGGCCAACATAGTCGAGGCTCATGGAAGAACCCCTATTAGTACATTGAACGGATCAGGACACAACAGGATAAAAGGAATAGTTGGGGGTGGGGGTCACCAACAGCAAAGTTGAAGGCCAAGGTAGAGACTGACTTGGATGAACAATGGGTATGGGGAAGAATGGAGGCAGGAGAGGAAGCATGGGTGGATACGATGGATACAGTAGGAAACTTTCAGGAGGGAAAACTGGAAATTTGGAAGGAGGGAAGGGGGTTGGGGAAGGGAAGGGGTGTAACGAGGATAGAAAAGATCATGGTTTTGGATTGGGGATGATCTGAGATGGGGGTGAATAGCTGCCTTGAAGACCTGGAGGGAAGAATGAGATTGACGAGGATGTCGAAGTTGGTTCCACAGGCAGGAAGAAAGAGGAACAAATGAGTTAAGGTTGGCAGTGATCCTGGATTTTGGGAGTTTCACCAGAAAGGGGTTGATGGTGGACATGTGTGCCCTGCAGAAACCTTGGGAGGGGTGGGGGGAAAGGATGGAAAGAGCAGAGGGTGCAACCCCAGAAAGGAGGCGGTGCAGTACAGAGACCACTGACCAGTGTGTGATGGCAAAGTGACAGACCCATAGACTCAGCTTCATCACGGGAGATTCCGATAATCTTGAAGGCATTGGTTTGAGGTGCCAAGCTGAACAAGCAAGATGTGAGGCAGGGAAGAGAAGTGCTCCATCAAGCTGCGGATGAAAACCTTGCAGGTGGATAGGAGTTCAGGTGTGCCAAGGAAGGACTTTGTGTGATGGAGGATGCTGAGTCGGCGGCTGGCTTTGGAGGATAACTTTGAAATGTGGTTTGCCCAAGAAAAATCATGGATGATAGCGAGACCAGGAGTTTGAATGACCGAACTTCCTCAAGAGGATTGTTAAGAAAGGAAATAGGAGGGTTTGCCAGAAAGTTCTTTCAGAGGGAGATAGTGAGAGCGTGAGATTTCTCAGGATTGAAAGATACATTCCAAGTGCTTGACCAACTTGTGATTTAGTCAAGGTCTGAAGAGAGGGAAGAGGCTGCAGCCTGCCTGTCAGAAGGATGAGGGATGTCATGGCAAAGGGTGGAGTCATCAGCAAATAGGTAAAGGGGGTTTTACAGAGTTGTGGAGATAATTTATGAAGATTAGGAATAGGATTGAGCCAAGAACACTGCCTTGGGGCACTCCAGCTTTGACAGGGAGAGGAGATGAAAGGATTCTGTTAAGAGCCACACATTGGCTAAGAGGGTAGAGGAAGACAGTAAACAATGTGTGGAGTTGAAGGAATGTAACAAACACTGGGACATTGATTGGTTGATGTGGAATGTATCAAACACCAGGACATTGATTAGTTGATGTGGAATGTAATAAACATCAGGACAATGATTGGTTGATGGAATGTAATATACAAACAACTTACCTCTGTTACCTGAAGATCTATACACCAGATAACGAGGTAGTTTGCAGATTCTTCACACACGAGATGCGGATGCTCAGCAAGATAACTCTGACTGTCTTCCCATCTACTCAGCATTCCTGGACAAAAACGATTTGAGAAGATAATATAAACTACAAAAACGATTTGATAAGATAATATAAACAAAAAAAACCGATTTCATAAGACATTATAAACTACAAAAGTTATTTGGTAAGACACAATAAACTACAAAAACGATTTGATAAGACAATATAACTTACAATAACATAGGGGCAATACTCATGGGCACTCACCTGGTAGCGTCTGGATAAGATAACCAGGGAACCACTGGTAGGCATAGATGACCCACAAAATATGTAACAGAGAAGGAAGTAAATACCTATGGATTGATTTTTTATGTGGTGAACAAACTTTGATACATCACGGGTGATAAGGGTTGTGGTCAAGTTTCATCAAAATTGTGTGTTGTTTCTGAGAAGAAAGCAAATGCCTATTTTGGGGGGG
>CM068962.1:3513524-3528983 GCA_035128595.1 Eptatretus atami
TTTCGGTCTATCGAGGCCAAGACGGCTCGGGCATGCAGGATACGCCGTGTGCACCGCATAATGAAGTTATTGAGGCGATACGCCTGCCTTCACATTTTCTGCCAGCAGGCGGAGTTGTGAGCCCTTATATAAGGGCATGTGAATTATCTGCCGATATTACGGTAAATATATACACATGACTCTAATTATGCTTTTGGTGTAGTACATGACAAAGGTGCAATATGGAAAATGCGAGGGTTTCTCACTCGCAGAACACCCATAAAAAATGGATGTTGTTTAGTTTCTGAGCTGTAAAAAGTAGTTCGGTGCGCAGCGGGAAGTTTGCGGTTTATTAAATGCCGTGCACACAGAAACTGACTACGGATATAGACAAAGGAAATGACAAGGCGGATAACGCTGCAAAAGAGGCGGCTGGCCTGCCTATCCTTTGGTAATGCCAGCGCGACTACCAAAGGAACAAGTTAGCTGCATCAGTATAGCTTGTCAGATATTATTGCAATTCAAGCTGCAGCATCACTAATGATCGTGACAAAATGGCAAGTTGCAGGAGGACAGCGGATGAAGACGGACTATGCGTCTAACAAAGGGAAGGTCATAGCACCTACTGAGATCCTACCGTGGCTTGCACGCATGGCCCATTTGAATGGACATGTGTGCAAGAGGGGACTGTGAGACAGGTACAAGAATACTGGTATGCACCAGGGATTGGGAAAATGAAAGGGGTTTGTATAAAGCTGTCAGGTATGTCAACAGCATAACCAACAGAAAGAGGGGAAAATACGGGAGCTGGGAGCTCATCAGCCCCTTGGGGGCATTTGTGTACCTACAAATAGACTTCATAAAAATGCCTCCATCATTGCGGGTTTCAGCAATGTTTGGTAGTGGTAGACATGTTCACTAAGTGGGTAGAGGCAACCCATGTGCAAAGGCTGATGCCGTTACTGTGGTAAAGCACCTGCTAAAAAGCTTTTCTGCCGATTTGGCATCCCTTATAAGGTGTCCCACGATCAGGGGGGACACTTTACGGGGGAAGTGACACAGGCAGCATGTAAAGCACTGGGAACTAAACAAGCATTTCATTGTGTTTACCCCCGCAGTCAGCAGGTGCTGCAGAACGGAGAACGGAATCCTAAAGAACAAATTGGCAAAGATAACAAGGAAACGGGGTTAAATGGCCAGATGCATTACCCTTGGCACTAATGAGCATGCGATCGACAGTAAAACCGGAAAACAGGGTTATCCCCTCACGAAATACTAATGGGAAGGCGATGCGGCTACCCGTGACTGCCCCCACAAACATGAATAAACCGGATATTACAATGATGGACGAGAACTTGCTGACATTGTAAACAGCTCTCCAGGATCGCAAGGGCGATACAACGCAAGGGTAAAAGAGGCCTTACCCGAACCAGAGGAAAAGCCGTACCACGCCTTCCAGCCGGGAGACTACGTACTGATAAAACACTTCACGAGGAAAACAGCCTTGGAACCGCGGTGGAAAGGACCATTTCAGGTACTACTGACCACTCCGACCGCGGTAAAGTGCGAAGGTAAGACAGCCTGGATACACGCCACACACTGTACTTGCAATACCAGCAGAGAGAAAGGGGCAACATGAACAACACCTATCTACCATGACCCGCGATTCTTTGCGCACTTGTTTTGCACGTGGGTAATTCACAATATCCAACTCAAGCCGTGATAGTGAAGGAAACACTGATGATGAGAGAACTACGATTATGGAAAAAGGGAGTAAGAGATTAGATCACGTGGACTCAAGGGGTGGTAAAAGAAAAGAGACAAGAAATAACCCTACATAAAGAATTGACCGATCATCCACTGAAACACCTACCTGGCACTGTCTCTCTACAGTACGCTAGGGTGATGAACAAAAAGAAATGTTGAAGTATGTTCACACCTCCCACACTCCTCAAACACGGATTACCCTTGTTTGCATTCCACTCCAGGGGGAGGACATGTGTGGGTATTTAGTCCGTAGACAGGATAGACCAATTTTAACTAGAGTGGAGAAGACGCCAGCATTAGTGCAAGGAAGAATATGCGGAAATAGGAGTAATTAGGAAAAGGGGGGATACAATTGTACGAACTATGAGCATTGGTATTGCCCTAAGTACAGAACTATTGAGCGGAAAGCCGTGATGCAGGGCCCGGTGAGAGCGATAAAAATAACAAAACTATGACGGATTGAAGAAGGGGGAGGGATTAGAAAAGTACCCTCCACATGTTCAACTCACACAAAACAAATTGGACTAATTTGGCCTAGTTGAAGAGAGGGTATGGGACCCCACTTAGGAGAGTCAACATGCCGACATTATGCTAGACATGGTATGAGCACGGTTATCGTTAAAGGACGAATTAACGGGAACAACCATACCTGTAAAAATAGAAGCAAATAACCTCGTCGAACCTCAGGCGCCCCTGAATGGTACATATTTTGTGTACGGATACAAGGCATACTCATGGCTACCAGTGGGATGGACAGGCATCGTGTTATTTGGGATTTGTATTACCCAGGATTCGGATCACTGAACCAATCGCCATTTATGCCACAGGCCAGATCGAAAAGAGCCATTCAGAAGTTGAGAGTTTTTCATGATTGCATTCCCTTTTTATGGAGCTGGCAAAAGCGCAAGGGAAATTATCAATTTGGCAGCATCATTGGAGAAACTGCGAAGGATTTCAAGCGAAGGATTTCACAAAACAAGTGCCGAGCTGGTAGCTATACGGACAACCATTATGCAAAACCGCATCGCTCTGGATATGCTGGCCTAGCAAGAAAAGGGAGGGACTTGTTCGGTCATAGGGGCGGAATGCTGCACATACATCCCAGATAATTCAGAAGAAATTGATAATTTGGCTAACAAAATTAAAGCTGAAAGTACAAAATATCATGATTTTAACAAGGGATGGTCCATGGGATCTTGGTTGAAGGGAATATTTGGCAGTTGGGGAGCCTGGATAATCCATTGGTTGTTCATAGGGCTCATGATCTTCATAGCTGTGATCATTGTCATCGCTTGTATTAAAAATCTAATCAGGAGTGCGTGAGACGATGTTCCTCCGCAGCAAAGAAGACAACAAAAAACGGAGACGGTTCTGGAAGCCTGCTGTGATTGCTGTGGTCAAGCCGCTGCCAACACCTCCACCGCTCCACCCTCCCCGATAATTCACTCCCCCCTTTCTCCCCAACCCATAGAACCTGAAATATACTGTGAACTTGATGGGACTGTTGACCCACTGCTCAAAACTCACATTGGATGAGTGTCTCGAATTGCTTGCGCCAATGTAGGGGATGGGAAGAAATACTATACTGAACATTTCCTTGTTGGCAAATATTGGGATTTGTACTTTCTATTTTTACTCTGGCTTGCAGTTAGTGAAAAATATATTATCCTTACTTATTTTCATAAAGAACACAGTAGTTAGCCAAAATATATCCTTACTTGTTGCTCATAAAGAACACAGTAGTTTAGCAAATTATATTCTTATTTGTTGTTTCATAAAGAACACAGTAGTTAGCCAAATTATATTCTTATTTGTCGTTCATAAAGAACACTGTAGTAAGCTAAAATATATTCTTGCCTGTTGTGCATTAAAGAACCTTGTGTGAGTAGCTTTAGAAAGAAACTTTGCTTCCTCATGACCTATGCTTAATTCATAGTTGCTGAGATACTATCCACTTTTTCTACAGACGGGTTGGGGTGTTGACGGCCGGTTGGGCGGTGGGTAGGGGTCTCTTTTCAGGCTAGGAGGTGCAGAGGAACCTCCGACCGTCATGGGCCACTTGGAGTGACCATAAGAGTGGGCCACCTGGAAGGAGACTGCTGTCTGCCGTCCTGCCGATCCCATGGATGCTCCATCTCTCAAAGTTATTGTGTAGCTGTTTTGTTTCTTTACACAAATGTTTCCAAAGTAACAAGAGGAGCGATTGTGGAGATATTGCACCTGTCCAAGCTGAAAACAGCCATTTTTGGTAAATTACCTTTTAACTGACCAGTCTAAAGAAACATTTAAAAGGCCACAGACATTTACTGTGTTGCAAATGGACTCACCAGCTGTTGATGCCGGGCTGTTTTAACACCCAAGGCATGTCGTTAATCTCTTGCTGCTCACACAAGTGAACAGCTGCCTTTTGCATTTACCTTGCTAAACATTCTTTGAAGTCTTGTACAAGGGGAAAACCTGGTTTGTAAATCAGTACTGCTTAACACAGTTAAACAGCTGTTTTTGCTATCCAAGGAGTAGAACAAAAGACAGAATGTCATAGCTCTTAAAATGAAAGTAATCTTCCTGTCACCCTAGTTTTCCTTAGCCGGATAATGACCAGAACAGACCTTCCTGTCTATGGAAGAAAAATACTTTCAAAGCCCAGAGGAAGGAAATAGCTTTTGGCTTTAGCCTCCCAATAGAAACCAATGATGGGAACAGGGTGAATCGTGTTAACAGATGGTCACACAAGGGGCAGGGCAAATTGTATACAAGACAAGCTAAAATGCTAAGCTTGCCAGAGTTAGATTGGACTGAAACTACTGCATGTATTCTGGTCTCTCTCTCTCCATGTACATGTCTGAGGTGGGCAATAAAAACTCTTCTCTACCCGTGATCGGTGTGAACAGCGCTTGATACCAATCAGTACGGACGCACCTGATCTCGACAATGTATGTATGTATGTGGTATGTATATATATATATTTGTCCATTCGTCTGTTAGCTGTTATTCCGGAATAACAGTCCGGAAGGTGAGAGCCCATCGACGTCGCAGGCGTTTTGAGGCACAGTTTGTGTAGGCCCCAGGATTAAGCCTTCCGTCTTGAAGGATGATTCCTTGACGGCCCAGCGAATTGGAATCAATCCAAGCGATATAAACACAATGCATTATTATATATATGCACATCAGCAATATCAGTTTTGACTTCATTACATAAGCCGAGTTTTTTTTTCGAGGCATCGAGCAATCAAGCCAGCATTCTGTGCTGATACACCGCCCGCGTATTTTTTTGAAATTTTATTTCGGGTAACAATCGAAGCTGTGTTACTGCTGATACACCGTATGTCTATGCATTTCACATTCATGCCTAAAGCGCACACCAAACGAAATCTGCCTAACGTTTTGACCCGTTTCCTATTAATAAACTAGACGTACCGTAATCCAAAACCTTTCGTTGCTGCCGTGAAACGTCATTGTCTGCTCTGTGTTCTTGCTCTTCCACGAACCCTGCTGATGTATAAAAAAATTTAAATGCAGTATTCTTTTACGATGCATCTCTTATTAATATTGTTTTATTAATATAATTAGAGTAGCGCCACAAGTGCGAAGATTGCGTCCATTGTCACGTGACCTATCCGGGTCCCAGGCAGAGAGTTTGACGTCCGTCCGCACACCACATCATCTTCTTCTTCTTTTACTGCTGAGGTATTTCGCTCCGAAAAAAAACGTCTGCTTGCGGTTTTGAATAGCCAACCCCTGCCTCAACTTTCACCCGATTATCTACCGTTGGAAAGGTAATCATCGATTTACTGGGTTGAAAACACCGTGGCATGATTACATATTCTGTGAAGAAACTCTCAGGGACGGGAAATTTCGGCACGCCGGCAGTTTTCATCACCTTCTCATACCTTAGCACTCTTCCTTCTTTTTTCCTCCTCAATCCTCTTCTCCATCTAATCATGCCACCCAAAGGATGAAAACTGATGATGAAAAGAGAGAGAGAGAGAGAGCAAGCAGAGCTAATAAAAGAAACACGCCGACAAGATAACGACTACAGATCACGAGGAAATCTGCTGTGAAGAAGGAATGCAGACACGTCGACATTCCATGACAATGCCAAGAACAAGAGGCCTAAAACACTGTACTTCGACAAATGGCCCGCTCAGATACTTCCACCAGACCTCACAACAGCCTCAAGATATCATGCCCCCAAGACGATCCCATTGGGCAATCCAACTGTTCTTACTTGAAAAAACAAGCTGGTAAAGACATCAAATGCCAATCCCTTTGACGTATTTCATCGAATGCAGTGGACCAAATGACTTCAATGTCCTCCTACGAGCAAAGCGCCTCCATATGCAGCACTTGCTTGACGACGATTGCAAGATTGAAACAGGGCGCCTTAATTCCTTGAAGAGAAGTCAGAAGGAACTAAGAGCCGACAATTCCAACATGCTTCAAGACACCGTTATTTTCATCTGATGGAGACCCTAAGAGGTGTTGGCAAAAAAGTGATACTGCATCAAGCTTCACAGGAGGTCGCATTATGTACATGAGCGGCAGCAAGATGCAATTACATGCATGCGTAAGTTTGGCCGGCCGGATCTCTTAATCACATTCATGTGCAACCCAAAATGGGAGGAAATTGTTGAAAATCTTCTTCCTGGACAGCAATTTCATGATCGTCCAGAACTCACTGCCGTGTCTTCAGGTTGAAAACTCAAATGGCTCAATGACCAATTAATTCAAAAGCACATCTTTGGAAAATGTCAGTGAGATCTGCACGTCGTCCGTGCTGAACTTCTCAAGGGCTGGTGGAAATGCAGTACACATGTCGATGCATGCAGTTCTGTGCTCTGCCTGGAACACAGGGCATCATCCCAAACTGACTGGAAGAGGGGCCTTGTTGTCCCTTTCTGAAAAGGGAAGGGTGATCACCAGGACTGCAACAACTACTGAGGAGTGACGCTGCTCTTCAGTGCCGGGCAAGGTCTTTGCTCGGATAATTCTTGAGAGGGTCCACCACCATCTGCTTGAGCACCAGCGCCCAGAGCAGTCAGGCTTTTACACCAGAGAGGTCAACGATTGACCGTATCCTTGCTTTCGGGTCCTCACCGAACACAGATGAGAAGTTTCAGCAGGGGTTGCTTGCAGCCTATGTTGATCTCTGTAAATGTTTGATTCAGTGAAATTGGGATGCCCTCTGGAGGATTATTGGTCTTTGTGGGGTGCCACCAAAACTGATCAATCTGATGTCTCAACTACACTCTGGGACGGAGAATGCTGTGAGATGTGATGATTCCATCTCCAACTTATTTCCAGTTGTTACTGGAGTTCGTCAGGGGTGTGGACTGGCCCCCACACTTTTCAGCACTTGTACGAGCTGTATTCTGGGGAGGTTGTCAGAGAGATCAAGCTGCAGTGCATAGTTTGGGAATGTCAAAATCTCTGACCTTTCATTTCGCAGACGATGCAGTCATCTTTACGGATACTCTGGCTATCCTTTGGGGGGTCCTCGAGGTGCTGAATGAGGAGTCGAGCACGCTGAGAGATTACGGGTTTCCTGGGTCAAAAGTAAGATCCAGGCTTTCAATGACATCTTGGATGCTGCCATATTGTGTGTACCTGATTGTGATGAGGATGTTGAGGTCCATGGAGAGAATCACTTACCTTGGCAGTGATATTCATGACTCTGCTGCTGTGAGCCAGAGGTCAACAGACATCTGGGTCGGGCCTGGGGAGTCATGGATTCACTAGATATGGGGTGTGGTGCCGTCAGTACCTGTTGCAGGAGGACGAATGTCCGAGTCTTCAGGTCCTTAGTGCTTCCAGTCTTGCGCTCCGGATGTGAGACTTGGACTCTGACCAGGGATCTGAGAGGGAGACTTAATTCCTTTATTACCAGGCTTCTTAAGAAAATCCTTGGCTATCACTGGTCAAACTGTGTGTTCCAACGAGGCGGTTGCTGGAGAGACTCAAATGAATTTGTTACCTGCATAGTCCATGAGCGTCAGCTGCGGCTGTATGGACATGTGGCTCATTTTCCTGACGCTGATCCTGCTCACCAGATTCTCTCAGCGAGGGAACCTTGTGAGTGGAGGAGGCCAAGTGGGCCGACCACGTCCTCGTGGTTGCAGCAGGTGACACATCATTCAAGGAGATGCGGAATAGGCCAGGCATCTGTCTTGGGGATTGGCCAGATGGAGGCCCCTGGAGTACCGGCGGAAAGTGGAGCAGCGCACGCTGCTCTGGCATGCAACCATAGCTGACCTGACCTGATCTACACTCAATCGAGTTTAAAAAACGAGGCCTCCCACATGCTCACATATTGGTGTCGCTCCAGCCTAATTGCAAGATTTTCCCGATGATATTGATTCAGTGATCTCTGCAGTAATCCCAGATCCAAATGAGGACCCAGAACTGTTTGAAATTGTCAAGCCAAACATGATCTATGGGCCTTGCTGCCACTCAGTCATTCAAAACACAAAGAAAAAAAGATCCCAACATTCTGTGAAAAACGTTTCCAAAAGACTTCATCCAGCTAAACTGAACAGGGAAATGGCACTACCCTACTATCGCAGATGAAAGCAGGACAAGGACGACATGTTGCCAAAGTAAAAATTGGTGGGAGGAGAAAGCGATTGAAAACAATGGGTAGTACCATTTGATCCCTTCCTCCTCCAGTCTTTGAAGTCACATGTCAATGTTGAGATGTGCAGCTCTATCAAGGCCATTAAATATGTCCTCAAATACATTCAAAAGGACTCAGACCAAGCCATATTTGAGCTACAGCAGAGTGAGAGAGACAAGATTCAACAAAATCAGCCCGAGCGAGATGAGATCAAAAACTAGCAAAGTGTACGTTATGTTGGAGCATCCCAAGCAGCTTGGAGGATCCTGCAGTTTCCTATTCAGGAGAGACACCCAACTGTCCTTCACTTCCAGTACATTTGCAAAATGGGCAAAGAGTTTACTTCACTGAAGAAAATGCTCAAAATGTTGCAAATGCTGACCCGCAAAGAACACACCTCACTGCTTTATTTGAGCTCTGCCAAAATGATGACTTTGCAAAAATACTCCAACTCAGATCTGCCACAGTTCTACATATGGAACAACAGCAAGAAAGAGTGGAATCACAGAAAGATTGGAAGAGACCACCCCACTGTCACAGGTATTAAAATTGGCGATGCACTTGGCAGGATCTACGTTTCAATCAAAGCAGGAGATGAAGTGTTACTTTCTTCAGATGTTTCTGCACCATGTGACTGGGCCAACCTCCTTTGATGCATTGAAAACAGTTGGTGGCCATGTTTGTGCGATATACAAACAATCCTGCCGCAGACTTGACTTACTGGAAAATGATGAGCACAACAACTTCGCATTAACAGAAGCATCTGTCAGTCAGTTGGCCTCAAGCTTAAGAGCCCTCTTTGCTGTCATTCTAACATGTGAGCCATCAAACCCTGAGCAACTTTGGCTTAACCACAGAGATTCATTGGAGAGAACATTTTGCACAAGTGCAGAGTTCAATCCCACAACTATGAGCTGGAACTAAATGATGAGCTCTACAACGAGGCATTGTGTGACTTGGAAAACAGAGTCCACCAAATGCATGGAAGAGACTTGGATGTGTATAGATTGCCAAAGTCAAGGCATGGAGAACAACTGTCAATTGCATGGCTGAGAGAAACATCATACAACCAAAATGAACTGACTCACTCTGTTGAGAAAAACTTAGACAAGCTCACTGATGACCAGCACCATGTCAACAATGTTGTCATAGCCAATATTGCATCAAATACTGGAGGCAGCATATTGTGGATGCACCCAGTAGCACGGGAAAGACATTTCTTCGAAATCTAATTCTGGCAAGATTCGATCCTCAGGAGGCATTGCCTTGGCCACCGCCTCCTTGGGCATTGCAGCCAATCTGTAGAATGGTAGCAGGACACTTCACTCAACGTTCAAAACCCCACTCAATTTGACAACATCGGGTGGGAAGACTTGCATATCCCTAAGAGCACCGATTTGGCCAGAGTCATCAGAGAAGCTATAGTTATCATCATTGATGAAGCGCCTATGACTTCAAAGTTGGCATTTGAGGCCCGAGATGCAACATTGAAAGATATGAGGTCCGTCTAAAAAAGTAACGGGACTGACTTCACAGAAATTTTATTACAAAAATATTATTGAAATCACAGCTTGTCCCCTTCAAAATAGTTTTCCTCCAGTCTCACACATTGTCCATCCTCTTCTTCCACGCTTTCGATGCACCCCGGAAGGCTTCTTTCTGGAATCCTCGGAGCCTTCGTCGTCACGGCCCTTTTGATGGCCTCCACATCAGGAAATCGGGTCCCCTTGATCACCTCCTTGAGCTTGGGGAATAGGAAAAAATCCACAAGGGGCCAAGTCTGGCGAATACGGGGTTGCTCCAGAGTTGGCACGTTCCTCTCTGCCAGAAACTGTCGGATGCTCAGGGCATGTGAGCAGGGGCGTTGTCATGGTGGAGCACCCAGGCGTTGTTCTCCCACACATCCCTCCTCTTGTCCCAGACTGATCTCATGAGGCGCCGGAGGATCTCCTTGTACACGTATTGATTCCCTGTTTGATCCTGTGGTAGAAACTCGAAGTGAAGGGATGCCCTTGATGTCAAAAAATGCGATGAGCATCATCTTGACCTTCGACTTCGACATCCTTGCTTTCTTTGGTCTTGGTGATGCCAGACTTTTCCACTGATGACTCTGCCGTTTGGTCTCGGAATCATATTCGAATATCCATGATTCATCACAGTAATGATTCACGATTCATCCACGATTCATCCCGAGCAGGTCTGGATCGTCCTCGAGACGCTCGATAATGTCTTGACAGACAGTGACTCTTTGCTGTTTCTGGTCCTCGGCCAACAGCTTGGGGACCATCTTTGCACACACCTTGCGCATTTAGAGATTTTCATTGATGATGCTTCAGACAGTGTCCTTGTTGATGGAGAGTTCCTCAGCAATCATCCGCACTGTGATTCGACGATCTGCAAGCCACCATCTGCTTCACACGCTCGATGTTGTCCGCCGTTCTGCTCGTTGAAGGTCTTCCAGACCGTGGATCGTCTTCAACCTCCTCCCGTCCCTCTTTGAACCTCTTGTGCCATTCAAATGCACGTGTACTGACATCGTTTCTTCCCCGTAGACTTGGTGCAGCATTGCGAAGGATTCGGAAGGTGTTTTGCCAAGCTTTGGCAAGAAACTTCAGATTGGCTCTCTGCTCACGACTCATAGCGCGACGACTCAGACTAGACAACGTGTAAAGCACGACCTGTAAAAAATCACACAATGAGCGCAGTCAACCATCACCAATCATATATATTGCTGGAAATGTTGCGAAAGACAGTGACGCTACCCGTTCATTCAAGTTGTGTAAGTGGAGCACACAGCAGGCTCAGTCCCGCTACTTTTTGAACGCGACCTTGTATTTGAGACAGCGAGGTGCCTTTGGCGGTGTGACAGTAACCACAGAATATAACTTTCGCCAAATCTTGCCTGTCATGTGGAACAAGGGCCACATTGTTTATGAGTCTCTCAAAATATCATACTCTGGCATCACTTTGAACTTCACCATCTGACCACCAACATGAGAATGATCCTCAGAGGTGATCAAGAGGCTGACGAGTTTTTAAACCTGCTACTCAGTCGGAGATGGGAAAATTCCAAAGATTTCAGAGAACGACTTTCATGATGAGATTCAAATCCCACAGGAAGTTGCAAAGTGGTTAAGACTGTTGAGTTGAAAGAGAGGGTCTACCCAACTTGAAAGAACATGCCAATGACCCCAATTGGCTGGCTGAAAGAGCAATTCTTGCTTCATTCAATGAGATGTCAAATGCCATCAATCATGCACTCATCTCAGTTTCCCGGTGTGGAAATTGTGCACAAATCAAGAAGAAGAAGAAGAACTTTATTTTACCAAGTGTAATTTAAATACAAGGAATGGTCTTGGTGTTGGTCACACATACAATCACAATAAATCGTACACCTCAGAACAGTAAACCAGAATACATCAGATGATAAAAACTGAATTCACAATAAACCCAAAGCAACACCAACAACAACAAAACAATCACTCAATACACATCACAAACACAACAAAATGTCAAAAATTGACAAAATTAGAAGATACAATCCCTCGTGTTCACCCTCCTCTCCCACCGCCTAACCAAAAGCCAAGCCTACTCACATAACATAACCATACGCATGATGAGCATAAAAAACCGTTAAATACCATAGTTATAGATAATAAAACTGCAAACTAATAACACACTGACCCCTCACACTATCCAAGCATTCAGCAACAACCCAACAATCCAAACAGCAGCACCACATCACAAATAAAATAAAATAAAATATCAACAGAAACAGAGGACTCCTGTTTACGTGGTAATGGAGTTGGACGGAAATAACTGCCTGAGGGGGAAAAAAACCTATTCCTAAAGCGATTTGTCCGACACAAAGTGACCAGTATCGCCTTCCAGATGACAAAAGCTGAAAACAGGACATCAGCTGGATGTGAGGCATCAGAGACTATCCTCCGCCATCTATTCACAGTATGCTCTGTATAAATTGAAGCCAAAGAAGCAACACAATCCAACTATCCTACCAGCAGTGTGCACAACCCTCTGTAGCTGAAGCTTCTGTTGTTTGGTGCAGCTGCCATTCCACACACACAGGAAAAAGTTAAAACACTTTCTATGATTGCCAGATAAACTGGATGAGAATCTCCCTGTGAAGGCCAAATTACTTAGGTGCCGCAATAAGTAGAGGCATTGCTGAGCTTTCCGAATAATAATGTCTGTGTTGTGGTCCACTTTAAACTACTGGTAATGGTTGTACCTCGAAGTTTAAAGCATTCAACATTTTCAATAACTTCACCATTGACGGTAAGAGGGTCAACTGAACTTTTCATCCTCCAAAAATCAACAACCATCTCCTTAGTCTTTGCAGTATTCAGCTTGAGGTTCTTGTGTTTGCACCATGACACAAACCCATGAACTTCCTGAAGGTATTCCGACTCACAATTCACGATAATATCCTCGATGGTCATGTCGTCAGCAAACTTCACGAGCTGCACAGACTCGTGGTGAGACACCCAATCATTGGTGAAAAAGGAATCGAGAACAGGTGATGGCACGCACCCTTGTGGGGCACCAGTATTCAAGACAATAGCCTTGACAACTCATCGTTTAATTTTACTGTTTGCGATCGGTTAAGGAGAAAATCCAAAATCCAGTAGCAAATTGAGGGAGGAAGACCTAGGGACTGGATTTTTAAAAAAGTTTCTGAGGGCCAATGATATTAAAAGCAGAACTAAAATCAATACAAAGAAAGAACAAAATGAAGAACGGAAGCAACAGCATCATCACCGAATGATTTTCCCGATAGGCCAAACTGAAAAGGATAAAGCCAATAGGTGGTGATAGACTTAAGGTGCTTGAGAACCAAATGCTCAAACACCTTCATCACCACTGAGGTGAGAGCCAAAGGGTCTATAATCGTTGAGCGTTATCATCTTCGATTTCTTTAAAAGAGGGATAATAGAGAAGATTTGAAACAGAGGCACTATAGACTGTTGCAAAGAACTGGAAAATCAAATAAAACAGAGGAGAGCTGGTGTGAACAATGCTTTAGAATTGCAGTGGAAACACCATCAGGAACAGCTGCTTTTCTGATATCGTTTCCTGAAAAGATGCCTCACTTCAGCCTCCTCCACATTAAAAGGCTAAGGAAGCAGTGAATCAGCAACCGGGAAAGAAACTTTAACAGGTGCAGTATTCTTGGCAATCAAAGCAGCTGAATAACTCGTTCAACTTGTCGGGAAGCTCGGGGTCTTCAACATTTGGGACACGATTCTTCTCCTTCTAAAGAGAAATATTTCGAAGACCTTGCCAAACAGCTCGAGCATTATTAGTTAAGAACTGGTTTTCCAGCTTCTGTTTATACTCCAATTTTGCCCTGCGAATCTCCCTCTGCACATCACATTTAGCTTTCTTGTACAGAACTCGATCGCCACTCTTGTAGGCTGCTTCCTTTTACTTTCAGCTTTGCCCTAAGACCACTCTTAAAGCATGGTTTGTCATTTGCTCATGATATGTCTTGGATGGGATGCAGAGGGTCTTCGCAAAAATGAACATATGATGTGACTACATCAGTGTACTCATGCAAGTCAACATAGGCACCAGCACAAGAGCACAATCAGTACAATCAAGAGTCATTCCATCTGAAATCACCAAAATTTAAGAAAATGTCCCAGTTGACCCCCTCGGATTTACTTTAAACTTTCATAAAATAGTTCCCAGGTATCAAAATAAAGCTGCGTAAAATTTTAGGTCCATATATGCGGTCAACTCCGAGATATTGAGGGTTGAAAATGTGGTTGTGGCCCTATTTTTATGGTCGTTGTGAGCATCACAAAATGAACAGCTACTTTTAAACTCACACAACTTTTTAAATATTAATGCTAGAGCCTTGAATTTTCAGAGATTATTCTTCTATAACTGTCTGTAAGAAACAAACATAAAACTGAGTATACCTCTTATTAAATTTTATGACCTGATCAGTTGAAATCCAGAAAAAAAATGTTGGTTTTGTATGAAGACCCAATTTGAGACCCCATATATTTTTATTGACCCATCCCAGAAGCTTGAAATTTTTCATGTAATAACTGTATGGTAGTAGTATTCAAATACATGTTTACTTTTCTTAATCAGTCATATATAATAGTCATGATCCTAAAAAATTGAAAATTTTCATTTTTCCCCGAAATTCAGGTGATGATTGCAAATATATGACAAGGTATACCACTTCAAATAGTTCACCATTGGAAAGAGCATATTCAAGTTTACAAAAGTGTCAAATATCAAAGTGGTATATTGAAAAAATATATATTTTTCTATTTTTTTAAACTGTTGTTAACACAGTCGTGAATACATGAAGTGTGTTAATCATGGTGGTGTCATGGTGTGGGCACCATGGTAATCATGAATGATTAGTTCTATGATTCAAATTAATAATACAAAAATATATCACATACTGTAATAACATGTAATAAAACATTTCACGTAAATGATTTGAATAGGTCCTTGATCTGCTTTTCCAAGTCAGGTGCGAGCTTGTACTGCCTCCCAGTTGACGTTAGGGGAGCATCAATAACTTTCATCACATGGACCAAAGGAACCCAACAAATGTCCTCCCTGAATGTAACTATATACACTGCTGACATCAGCAGATCAGCCACTATTCCTGAGTTCTATTTTAGCCCCAGCCAGATGAGTTAAGCTCTTGCTATTTACGAATGAGAAACAAAGAAATTACAAATTCAAATTTCAAGTATTGTGTTCATGTATCCTAATAGCGGATGATATGTATGTACATTGTATATACATGTACTACAACATATGTACTACATGTAAAAGGACTGTTCATTAAATAGCACACACAACGCGCACATCACTGGCAGAACATCATTTATTCAAATATTTTAAATATTGATAGAAACATTATACCACTTTGAATATTGACACTTTTGTGAACTTGAATATGCTCTTTCCAATGGTGAATGAACAATTTGAAGTGGTATACCTTGTCATATATTTGCAATCCTCACCTGAATTTAGGGGAAAAATGAAAATTTTCAATTTCTGAGGAATCATGACTATTATATATGACTGATTAAGAAAAGTAAACA
>CM068962.1:3543155-3554846 GCA_035128595.1 Eptatretus atami
GCCATGTGCTACATACAGAAGAAGAAGAAGAAGAAAAAAAAACAAGTTCATCTGGCCTTCCATTGTCAGGGCTGAGGCAATGAAGGTTCAAGTACCAAAATTTTTGATCTCCTTCTCGTACTTGTCCACAAACACCTGCTGCCTCTTTTCCTTCTCTTCTTCAGACTCTTCACTCTTTTCCTCGGCTTTTCTCACATTGATTACGCTCTGCACAACAATTGATCACTGATCAAAATACAGTGACTGAAGCTTCAAACAGCCATACAAGATCTGATCATTTGTCGACAGGGGAGGGTAGGGGTGGGGGAAGGGGAGTTATGACCTGCCATAACTGCATTCGATCTCACCTTATCAAACCCTACATGAGACAGCGTATCCACATTCCACGCACGATTTTTTTCTCTCTTCTCCAGTTCCCTTTCTTTCGCTCTGCATTCCCTCTCCTCCTTTTCCAACTCTTCCAAGTCCTCCACCACTTTTCCTTGTTCTAAATTTTCTCCAGAAACTGCACACACAATTGAAAATTTTGCAATCCACACGTACCGCTGACTCTCCATCCACGTGAGAAAATAAAGTTTCTCATTTAACACTCACCTTTTAATTTATTCATCCTGCTCAAAATCTCATCTTTCTTCTTCTGCAATTCTTTCTTCCCTTTATCTAATTCCATTCGGTCTCTCTGATCTTCTTCCATCCTTTCCACCCTGGCCTGCATACCACATAAACTACCACCTTACATTCACATGATAAAACACACACATTCCCCCCCACCCCCCATCCCACCTCCCAGACTCCTCTGACCCCATCGACCCCACACCCTTAGGACCCATTATAAACTCATTTCAAAATTTGCATTCAACCTCTTTTCTACCCTGCATCTCCATCACTCCTCCTCTATCCCACCCAATTATTACCTGATGCCTCCACCTGAACAGGGATGGGGTGTCGATGTTGGGATGTGTATCATCTTCATCATCAGAGACTTCAATATGATCCCACATACTGTAGTCCACCATCTTTCCTTACCTGTAAAGTGGAAATAAACAAAACAGGCAAATAAACTGCTTCACTGTTGAGCAGCGGGATCTGCTTCATCCACATGCATATATAGTTGATGAAGTGTATTCTTGCACAATATATGGCAGAAAAGGCAATGATGGGAAGTGATGTCCCATCATGGTACACTGCAGATAATGCCTCACACCCTCATTCCCCATCCCAACAAGGTTGGAGGGATGGGGGGGGGGACATTAAAATGAGCTCCGTCCGACCGACCGATCATCCGTCCATGTACTTTTGCGTACGCGATATTTCAAAAACTGTTGAACATTTAGCTTTCCTATTGCACAGATCTATTCCTCGTACCACCCAAAAGGTGGGGGACCGAGCGTATCAGCACATTGTTTCACTGAACATTCCACACTGTTTATGAAGATCAAATTGAGTGAAGGGAAAAATGCCTTTTACAAGAGTAGAAAACATAACAAAACAAACACGTAACACAGTACTCAACATCCTGGGAGAGAGAGAGAGCGAGAGAGGGAGGGTAGGAGTGTGTGATGGTGATGGTGATGAGAATGGAAATGTGAACCATAAAAATGGGATATGCAGGACGAAATGGGGAATAACCCCAAAGCGAGTAGCGATGGCCGGGAGAGGGACATAATGTGAAATAATTGGCGTGCGTAGAAGAGACCGTGGATGCCCATGCATGAGCGCAAGAGGAAGTAATGGGCGGCACATTTACAAGACTGAAGTGAAGAGGATGAAACAACGGACACAGGCATCCGGTTCAAATATCAGGAAAATATGAGGACGAATAAATGCAGGTAGACAAACCATCCTGGACTTTGGAGGGTGAGCAGGTGAGGGCTTCTAGAGGAATGGGTGCGACCGAGGTATGTTTAACACACGGGTACCATTTTTGTACAGAAAGTCGAGGCTCATGGAAGAGTTTGAACAATCTTCTGGTTTCCGGTTGTGAAAGCCTTTCTTTTCTTCTCCAGGTGACCCGCTTCCAAAGATGCAAACCATTCCGGATTTGTCTCCATTGTTGTCGAGTTTTCTGTCTGTTCTTCTTCCTATCGGGTCCTCATTGTCGTGTCTTTCATGTGCCCGTTTGCTGTTCTTTTTTTCCTCGTGGGTTTGTCTCGGTTAGTTGGGCCTACTTATCCGATCATCTCTTCATCCCACTTCCCATGACCACTCAAATACCTCACTTCGACAAAAGCATCAAAAAGGCCCGAACCTCATGTTCAGATTGTCCGTCTCATTCCTTGTTGGCCATACGTTTGAAAGACCTGCTTCCCATTTCCCTCCTTACTAAACTTTATCTTTCATCAAACTCATCCTTTTTCACCCTCCTTCAAAACTATTCACTCGTTTCCTTCTCAAAACAACCACAAATAATATTAACTAGTACAGCACTCGATTGAGTACATAGCTCCGCCAGGCTGAACAGTATACGTGTTGTATCCCACTGATAGACCGAGCTGTATCCAGACCTGAATCAAAATCCAATCGCCTTGTTCTCGTCATCCACCAGGTTGTGTCATAATCCGTCCACAACTTTATGAAATACATGTTGTTTTGGCCCTCTCTCTCTCTCCAATGGTGACGAAACTGTTAACAATTAAAATAAAAAATAAAAAATCTCATGTCTGGATCTTCACCAAAATCTCATCAACTCTTCCTTGTCACACACTCAACCTGTCCACCAAGTTTCGTCCGAATCCGTTCATAACTTTTTGAGTCATCCTGCTCACAAACAGATAAACAGGTAGACAGACAGGGGTGAAAACATAACCTCCATCCACCTTTGGTGGTGGTGGTGGTAATTAAAGATCTTTCATTATTACCACTCAGTCTGAGCTCATTCGTCGTCATTCAATCCCAACACGATTTCTTTCATCATATTCCACCTCCCCTCTCACTCCACCAATTCAAATCATTAAAATGACAATTATAAAATGTTTCATCTTCCTGCACTCTCATTTCCAAATGGCATTCTCCCCCACTGCTTCCTTTCTGGATCATTCGAAAACATGCACACACAACCCCCCCCCATCGCATCATACAGCACTGTCTTCTGTGTGCCTCGCATCATCCTTCCCACCACCCCAATTCTCGTCTTCGTCGTTCGTCCTTGGAATTATAAAATTAAACCGTTTTCGGAGGCAGGATTGTGGGAGTAAACCCATCAGGCTAGTACTCTCCCTAACTTCATACGGACATGAGAGGGAGGGGGGGGGAGAGAGGTGGTCATTGGGAAGGGTGAGGAAAGGTGAAGAATCGGGAGGTGGGGATGGGGGACAGTGATACATTGGGGGGGGGGGATAGAGGAATCTACCAATTAGCATTCTTGCAATCATGAAAGATTGATGGAGTGTGTTTTAGGTGGTTGGGTGGGACAGACAAAGTGATGCTTTGTTTGATTCTGTATGGGATTAATAGGACGAGTTTTCAAATGTATGAAGAAACCCCTGAAATTCCTAACATTGAAACATGTCGTGTTCTCGTTCTCTCTATCTCTATCTCTATCTCTATCTCTCTCTCTCTCTCTCAGCCTTATGGCTGCTGGTTGCATCATTGGTTAGGGACACGGCTGTGCCGCTGATGCAGTGTCCCTATTACCAGTACACTGGTACTCAATTTGCCGACCTCGGAAGGATGACAGACTGAGTCAACCCCACCTGGTATTAATTCAACAGAACGGGGCTCAAACTCAGGACTCCAGGATCCCAAGTCAGCCATCATAACTGCTAAGCCAACACCAGGCTAAACCACTCACTTACCGCCGAATACAATCAATCTCATTATTCCAATGCACCACTCCCACGATCACTACCACTACCACGACTACTACCACTACCACGACTACTACCACTGACACTGACACTACCACGACTACTACCACGATCACTGACACTACCACTCCCACGATCACTAACATCAACACTCCCACGACCACTAACACTCCCACGACTACTACCACTCCCACGATCACTAACACTACCACTACCACTACCACGCGTCACTGATCACGACCAGCGCATTCATTTGAGCCTTTGCTTCAGATCCCCAATATTGTACAAATTAGAGCCTTCATGAGCGAGGTATAATGTGTTGGTAAACGTCCCATTAATGTTGAACTTAATAAAGTACAACACGACCACGTGCTTCCTTCCTTTCACGACCTTCGCTCGCATTACGAGTGAAACGTCCACACTTTAACTACTCCAAGCGTCGCTTTCACGATCACTTTCACTTCCTAATGACCCTCCTTGTGGCGGTGTCGGCGTCCCGTGAGGTGAGCAAGCTGAGTCTCATGTAACTTACGTTAAAAACTCGGATTATACACAAAATCCCTCCCAACGACATCAGTTACAAGAACAGCAAACCGAGGCCTCGGGCCTATCGGCTCTCCTTCATCCGGATTCCTGACACACACACAAACACCCTTCAGGTTCGCACACCTACCCGAACGGACAAATCCTTCTCGATCCGAAATACGCGACTTTATGTCACCAAAGAACACAACCAGACCCAACACCACAACCCCTCCTCGTGCAACTCCCGAAAACACTGAATGACAGGACCGCGCACAATCTCGATCACGGCACTATGACGCGCCGCATCACCACCAGCGGCTGCGAATGGAACAAATGTGTATTCTTCCGCCAGAGCATTGACGTGACGCAACATGGCATATCGCTCCGCCGTACGTTCCAGAAGGGGGAACGAACGTTTATAATTATCAGGAAACACGCAATGACTCGAAACACGTGACGTCACGAAACAAACACACAACGTCTGTAAACAATCACACATCTGTAAACAAACACACATCTGTAAACAATCACACATCTGTAAACAAACACACATCTGTAAACAAACACACATCTGTAAACAAACACATAATGTTTTATTTCATCAAAACGCAAACAGGATTAGAACAGCACTGGGCAACACCGGGTACCCCTGATCCTGGCAACACCGGCTACCCCTGATCCTGGCAACACCGGGTACCCCTGATCCTGGCAAACCGGTACCCCTGATCCTGGCAACACCGGTACCCCTGATCTTCGCAACACCGGTACCCCCTGATTCGCGGCAACACCAGGTACCCCTGATCCTGGCAACACCGGCTACCCCTGATCCTGGCAACACCGGGTACCCCTGATTCCTGGCAACACCGGGTACCCCTGATTCGGGCAACACCGGGTACCCCTGATCCTGGGCAACACCGGTACCCCTGATCCTGGCAACACCGGGTACCCCTGATCCTGGCAACACCGGGTACCCTGATTCGGGCAACACCGGGTACCCTGATCCTGGCAACACCTGTTACCCCTGATCCTGGCAACACCGGGTACCCCTGATCTTGGCAACACCGGGTACCCCTGATCCTGCAACACCGGGTACCCCTGATCCTGGCAACACCGGGTACCCCTGATCATTGCAACACCGGCTACCCCTGATCCTGGCAACACAGGGTACCCCTGATCCTGGCAACACCGGGTACCCCTGATCCTGGCAATACCGGCTACCCCTGATCCTTGGCAACACGGCTACCCTGATCCTGGCAACACCGGCTACCCCTGATCCTGGCAACACCGGCTACCCCTGATCCTGGCAACACCGGGTACCCCTGATCCTGGCAACACCGGGTACCCCTGATCCTGGCAACACCGTACCCCTGATCCTGGCAACACCAGCTACCCCTGATCCTGGCAACCGGCTACGCCTGATCTGGCAACACCGGTACCCCTGATTCGGGCAACACCGGGTACCCCTATCCTGGCAACACCGGCTACCCCTGATCCTGGCAACACCGGCTACCCCTGATCCTGGCAACACCGGCTACCCCTGATTCTGGCAACACCTAGCATTGTGGACAATGTCAGCCCCCATAACATCTGAGGTCAACGTCGCCATGCAGGACTTCATATGATCTCACATACGAACAAGCGAACAGCATAAAAGAAGACACTGGTGCCAGATTGAAAGACATGCATTTGATCCTCTCGAAGATAAGCACAAAGCTGAATGCATTTTCACCTTTCTCCTCTGATCCTACATTGAGAAATATCATAAATGGTATCGTGGCAAGCGAAGAAATCAAGTGCATGAATATGAAGCTGTTGGGAACAAAATCATCGAGAGAATGATTGGACAACCTCTGTTTTCCTTTTCTCATCAAGAGGACAGAGAAAGCAAAGACCCTGGGAAATCTAATGCTCTCAGGTGCTCCTCACAGAAACCATCGACTCAGTGTGCTTTTCCAGCGATTCTGGTTATCCAGATAGGTGATTTGTCACTTGAGGACGTGATGAGTTTTGCTCAGTCCATACCCTCCATCCCTCTTTGAGGACAACAAGATCTTGAGGGAGGCCGACAAACCTCAACTCGCTCAAGCCGTCAATGACACCGTTACCAAGGCACTGGCATGTGAAGGAGTACCTGACACCACACCTTCAGCCACATTAAGACTGAAAGGTATGTTCTTGATGGTGGTCCTTGCTGCACAAGCTCAAGTGGAAGAAGGGAGATAATATGGCAAAATAGCCAGAGCATATGCGGACTTCACAACAAACACTATGGGACGCCAACTGTTGTCTTTGATGGTATGGTGCAGGCCCTTCGATAAAGGATAACCTCAGCAGAGACGGGGACAAGCCAACAGCTATCCGACTGTGAACTTCACCGGAGAAACTGAATTTGACGAAAGAGAGATGAATTCCTATGTGTCGGCAGTAACAAGCAACAGCTGATCACCTATTAAGGTGATCAGCTGAAGAAAATGGGCTGACAGAGTTATTCAGGCAGAAAGGGGACGCTGATGTAGACATTGCCAAGACAGCCATAAACAGCACAATTCTGCATTCCACCACACTAATCGGAGAGGACACAGACTTGTTGATGCTTTTGCTCCATTACTGTAACCAGATGGAAACCACTATATTTCAGAACGACAACCAGTCAAGAAGCAATCTGGAAAGTATATGACATCAATCGGATGAAGCATCTTCTTGGGAATAAGTTGTGCTCTCAACTATTATTCCTGCACGCCTTCACAGGATGCGATTCAACATCTCGTGTGTATGGCATTGGGGAAAAAAATCAGTCTTTCAGAAACTCGTGAGAATGATCAAGCGTCCAGTTGTGTGCAGATACATTCACTTCGAGAGGCGTCAGCCACGCTGAAATAAAGAAACTTGGCAGCCAAGGATGCGTTATATTTGGTGGGGAGAGCACAAGTTCTCTAGCAGCCATGCGTTCTTACAAGTATTCACAAAGAAGGTCGCTGCTGCTAAGTCTTTCGTTACACCTGAACGTCTTCCCCCAACGGAATCTGCCACCACGTTTCATTGTTCCGAGGTACTACCAGGTCATGGTTTGGATGGGGATGGAGGGTGACCTCGATCCTCTGGACTGGGCTGGGGACTTGAAGACAATCGATTTGTACCTATCATGACTGCCATGAATGCTGCACCAGACACTTTTCTGAATGATACACTGCAACTGCCCCATAGCTTGTGAACAACCCGTTGCAGCTGCAGAAAGAATGGGCTTCCGTGTACGTCTGCATGTGGATCATGCCAAGTGACGTTTTGTGACAATCCACATATCAAGCCTCTGAGGAACTAGAGGACAGTGATGAGGACTGAAACTGTAACCTGAACTGCATTATGTAATGTTCACAATAATGTTTCAGTGGCACAGGTGTTCCGTGATTTTGGTTCAGATGAAAATTTATTGATTTTTGCACTCTTGAATTTTGCCGCCATCTTGGATTTCATGTTTAATACTTATCAGATCTAAATTTTATTGACACCAGTGATTTTCTGATCCTATTAAAACCATGGACCAGAACCAACAATTATGTTTTTATCACAATTATTGAAGAAGTTATTGCTGTTTTAGAAATTTCAAAGCCCCGTGGCGGCCTTCTTGAAAATGACTGTTTTAACCCATTTCCGAATGTCAGATATTGGTAGACTTTTTTCTGTTGATCAGTATATCCAGTAGGAATGAAAACCACTGAAAAACCTTTTGTTGCAATTTGTTGTGGGTCAGGTGGTATTTTGACCCGACTACCATTCATACCGGCACCGTGGAGCGGTCAAAGTTGGTGTTGCTCTTGGGGTTGGTCTTGGTCCATCCACGATGGGAAAGAGGGGTTTTATGGTTGCAAGTTCTGGGAAAACATTTCCTCTATCGAGGAGGTGGTCTGAGATAGTTCAGTGTTTAGCGGCATCCAAATTGGTTCATTTGTAGCTCGGATTGGTGGGACGGGCTGAGCCGTACCTATTCAGGTATTTATGGAAATCAAACCGACCCAGTTTCAGCGACAAATGACTTCTCTATTTTTACACAAGTGAGAAGTTCCAGGATGATCAAAGGCAACTTGCATCATTCATGGCCTGAGGTGTGCACATCATGTCTGGAATCAATATTTCAGAGAGAGAGACAGAGAGAGAGGGACAAGAGGACCGATGTGAGGAGGTCCCACTGACATGAAAACACATAGAATTCTCATTGCCATTCACTTACCACAGACCATGGTGTAGCTACCGGGCGCCATCTTGGTTAGCACCCAATGCTGGGCGAAGGCGATTTCCGTCATGCGTTTGCATGTAATTCAGAATTGTTCATTTGGGAGCGTGAAGAACTTGGGACATTTTAATAAAGTTTATGAAGATCAAGTCTGTCCCTTTATTAGTCCCTTCGCAGTATCACCGGAGGGGACTATAGGTTTGCTCTCAGTCTGTCTGTCCGTGCATCCGACGTGTGGTTTTTCAGACTTTTTTTCCCCATACGCTTTAACGTATTGAACTAAAACTTGGTACGCGGCTTTATGAGGATAAGTTACAGAACAATATCCAGTTTCAGGGTGTTTCGTCAATTTGTCACAGAGTTATGCCCTTTTTAATCTAAGAAATTACAAAGTTTCTTCTTCTTCATTTTGGTTCCGGTATCGGCTCGAGCGTGAGTTAAAGCAAACTAATTGATTAGGTTACCAGTGAGCTACCTATGCTGAACATGGGAGTGAGCCCAAAATCAAACACACAATGCGTAAACAGCGTATTCCAAGCAATGAACATATAAATTCCACATTAATGTGACACCTTCAGTCGAATGTCAGGCATGGACAGCCAGTTGGTGAATGATTTGAGCAAAAGCAGCGAATACTGAACCAAGAACCAAGAAATTGCACATTCACTTTACACGTTATACAAACACTCATGAGGTAAACAAATATAGACACTTTATACAAACACTCATGAGGTAAACGAATATATTGTTGCGGTTCTACAAAACCGCATGCCTCTAAGGCAATGGCACCCAACATACAGTGATCCCCGGGCAGTTATTTCGTTCGGCTTCGTGCAGTTAGACCTCCCCTCATGTCTAGTGGGTTAACGGGACGAAGTGCGTTGTGTGGGTGTCATTGTTAGGTCTATTAACTACTATCTCTGTCTCATATTCTGATTTCTACTCAAACCCTTTCCTTTTAGACATGGTACAAAACAAGCAAGCAAGCACACACGCCATTCAATATGCGATTGAATAATAAGCACACTACGATGCCTCCCTTGGCTTGGAACCACCACAAGCCACTACACACTATATCGCACGCCATTATTTCATTGAAATCTGCACGCCAATTTCCAACTGGCATCTTACCTTACTTCACACCTCGCTCACCACACCACTTGGACCACAAACACCTCCCGCACACGGGAAAAGTATTCCCACATCTCCTCATACCTCTGAATCGCTGCAATTCGCCACTCTAAATGGAGGAGTGCTGCACGGCTCGGTCTGTCCTCGGGACAGCACGATGCAGGGCCGAGCACAGACGTGAATAGCTCGACCTCATCTCGCCAGGGATGTCCCGGGAGAGCATGCGGAATTGATACGACCCTCGTTCAGTCGCCAGACCATGGCAAGACAGGGGCGTGGGGAGGGGTCGCGGGAAGGGCGATCCGGGAGTTTGGTACGGTGCCGGGGTGTGCATTTTGGCTCATAAGGGGGGCCCGTGGGTGGCGGGTAAAGTCCGTAGCTATTCGACATTCAGACTGCACTCAGAGCACATTCAGTGCCAGGGTGCCGACTCAAGGAGCATACCCTATGTTGAGTCAGGATCTCTGAACCGAGTCGAACCGGATGGGCGACTGAGACCATTTCCGGCCCCGGAACCTTGCAGGGTGTGTCTAGGGCCGCTGTGGCCTAATAGAGGAGTAGGATTCGGGTCACAGCGCGTCATCGCCCCACCCTTCGCCCGGGGATTATAAAAGGCGGAGCGTAGAACTGTTCACTCCTCTTCTCTGCTCCTCTTGGCTCTTTGTTGGCTTCTCTTCGTTGCCTGCTCTTTGTTGCCTGCTCTTCGTTGCCTCCCCTTCGCTGGCTCTTCACTCGCTGTTGGTGTGCGATTGCCAGGACGTGCTTCTTCTTGAGGGCCTGGTCCGGGGCGACTGCCGAGACTCCCAGTCGGGCTGTTAACGTTCCGCCACCCCCGTGCAGCCAGACGGACCAGTGCAGAGCGCACGTTGCCACAAGCCCCGGCAAAGTGACTAAGCCAGAGATAATGCACCATATCTCGAGGTGGGAACACTCAGGCGCAGCGTCCCACAGAGGTACACGCTACACAAACAGACATATACACGGCTAGGTTAAGGATCTTTCGCCTCACGAATCTTCTCTCCTCTCTCTCTATCCACCTCTCTATCCCATTCTTAGACGGCACAAAGAGCATCATTACTGACTTGCAATCCCATTTCCTCTGGCACGACACCACACCCCCCCCCCTCCCAGACCTTAGGCACTACCAGTATTCCTCCCACCTACGCTCCTGAAGCGAACTGGGATGCATTGGTCTGCCAACCACGCCAGTATTTGGAGGGCGTTTATCCTCATCTGCTTTCTTTCTCTCTGGGCTATAACTAATCTTCCTGCGGTGTGTGTGTGTGTGTGTGTGTGTGTGTGTGTGTGTGTGTGTGTGTGTGTGTACGTGATGGCAGCTGTCCTAGTTTAAGTGAAGATTGTTGAAGTTCTAACGGATAAGTTTGCTCTGTGTCTCCTTTTGTAAGATTGCTTGCCTTTTGCCGCACCCCACAAATTCTTTGCTTTCCCTACTGTACTGTACATACCAATAAACCCAATTCACTGTGCCACATACCTTTCCTCACCATTGTAAATAAATGCTTTATATCGAAAAGTTCCGAGCTCGTTTTTATTTTTTCCTCCATTGGTCCAACATGGTCCGTACTCTAGTTTAGTCGGGATGTTATCCCCCAATGATCTGTTTCATAGCCGGTACGTTCTTGGCAGTCCTGCACAGCTGCATCTGATCTGGTAAGGTGATCCGGTTTTAACAAGTGTGCCCCCTCCCCCCAGTAATTAGATCACGTGACCTTTACGTAAACAGTATCAGACGGAGGACCATGAGTCACGTGGTCGAGTGACTGGCGTTCGCGGTCGATTCGCGAACCGCCGCGACACGGAGATATCCGTGTGTGACGGCCAGCGATTCCGGAGAGTCTGGTGGGAACCCAAGGTAGTTCACCCCTCATGGTCTTTCTCGTCCCTAACCCTGGGTCTGCAACAACATACACTTTATACAAACACTCGTGAGGTAAACAGATGTAGTGTATTTATACAAACACTCGTGAGGTAAACAGATGT
>CM068962.1:3556298-3569627 GCA_035128595.1 Eptatretus atami
GAGACGGACCTCGAAGCCTCGTGTATATCACCAAAGGGA
Source organism: Eptatretus atami (assembly GCA_035128595.1). NCBI lineage: Eukaryota > Metazoa > Chordata > Myxini > Myxiniformes > Myxinidae > Eptatretus > Eptatretus atami. Next base: position 3,556,338 of record CM068962.1, read on the forward strand.
GCGGCGCCATTCTGCAGAGAGCCGCGGCATCGGCAAACGCGATCGACGAGGAAGCCTTACGGCGGTTGGTGAACCCTGGTATTGAATACCACCTCACAAATTGCCTCATGTACGTTTCCCACCCAGAGAGCGGCTCGGTGCCATTTTTGGGCGCGTCTTCCCATGCAAGGCGAAGCACCTCGAGCCCAAAGTTCAATGAAGACCATCTCTGGACCAAGCTAAGTACCAAAATAAAGGGAGGATTTCCTTTCATTTTGTTTTCCCCTTGTCTGTATCAAAGTCCGTGTGTGGAGGCGCCTCGACTTTAGACCTTAATTACTTCACGTATTATTATTAGATTTTTAATTATACCCTTGTCACTATTTCTGTTTTCGTTAAATCCCCATTTATTTAAGTTGCTGTTCCATGTATTTGTCATGGGGTTTGAGTATAAACCCCTTGTGCTGTGCTTCCATCGCTCCGCCAGTGCCGCCCTACCCCTCCCGCTCGCTATAATCTCTGAGGATCACGTGTCCGCCTCCGAAGGAAAACCGCTCGGCGATCCGGGCTGGTCAGTGTTAACCGCCCGTCCACCAAATTTGGATCGGGGGGGATTAACCTTAACTGCCAGACTTGCGACTATGTATATATATATTGTTACGGCTGTGGAAATTCGCAACCATCATTCAGGTCCCGTAGGTGAGATATTTTTCTGAAGTCTACATGTAAGTTAGCCCAAACCCATTGTTTAGAGGGAATTAATGTGATTCATTCGGGCTGCGATCTTCGAGATAGCCGTTTTTCTGTCCTTTCTTTAATTTGAAACAACAACCACCACCACAACGCCGCTTCTCACAACCGCCCACCCCCACCATCCACGCAGCCACATCTTCGCCCCCTCGCCGTTCAACAGGCTCCGTGCGGTTACGATCTCCGCAGAGCTAGCAGGAGGATGCGCACGTTTTCCGGCCGTTTTGTCCCGTCTGGCTTCACCGCGTTTGGTGTGAGGAGAGAAGCGAGGAGAGGGCAGCTCGCCGCGATTGGTGGATGGACAGTGTGAGGCGGTCGGGGTGAGGGAACGCCCCTGTTCCAGAACCCTCTCGAAGGAGGGTGGAGCCAAGAACGGGGCGGGAGGCAGAACAGGGCGGGGCGCCGGGGTATAAGAATCGGAGAGGCGAGGCAGCCTGGTTGGTCTGGTCGGGGTTGTCTGGTCGGGGTTGTCTGGTTCCGAGTTAGTCTGGTCTCTCTCTTCTTGGTTCGCTCCTCTCTGAGTCGGTGTCCTCTTCTCAGTCGGTGTGCTCTCTTGGTTCGGTGCTCGCAGTTCGGTGTGCTCTTGGTTTGGTGTTCTCCAGTCGGTACTCGGTCCGTGGCGTCGAGGGGCAGGCACGAGGCACGCCGGGAGAGACCTCGCCGACCACGCTCGAGCACGGAGTCACGGCCAAGCGGGACCACGTCGGCGGACGGTCACCAAGGACTCGACACGAGCAGGGAAGTCGCGACTTCCATTTTCCTTTGGGGTTTGTGTGAACGTGTGTGTGTGTGCGCCGAGTCTTATAAGGTAAACCTGTATAAGTGTTGCCGAGTGTCCGCGTTGCTCGGTTGTAGCTCTGCGTCGTCGTTGCCTTTCTTTAACTGCTATATGTGCATTCTGTGATATATGTGTGCTTGTGTCGTGGGTGTAAATAAATGCTTTCTTGTTTGAATTTTTCCCCCGTTTCGCTGCGTCCTTTCCTTTGTTTGGTCTTCATTCTTGCCTTCACGTAAAGGGTTTTGAGTGGGCGCGATACGCCCGATTAATTAATCTGAACCGTCAAGTCGACGATAACTCGCTCGGTTATCCCTGTAGCCCGGAACGAGACCGCTTAAGCGGTTCGTGTCCGAAGTCGACCGGGGCGTAGTTACAACCCTCGGTAGGTTACCCGTGCGGGTACTTAGGATATATCACTTTCGGCGATTCACCCTATTCGCGCGGGGTAGAATGCGGACTGGTTGTGGTGAGGCGAAAGGTCCACCCGTGACTAGATCCCGGCGTTAGTCCGGGAGGTCACGAGCTGATTGTCCGTCCGGTGGGCGAGGCGGTCGCCATTCGAGTCACGTGGCCGTTCGCACGCCGGCGGCGCGCGATTCGCAACTATATATTTATAATATATTGTATACACACACAACATACAACAGCAAAGTACCCATCCCAGTGACGGGAAATGTTGATTGGGTTTATCAAGCCCCATCACGACCAACATCCTTCCTTCCCATTCTTCCCACTTGACTTTCAAGGCTTGTTCTGGACCTGCTCATGAGATTGAAAGGCTTGTTCTGACCGTCTCTTTTGGTTCTGTGCTGTAGCTAATGCTTGTTTAAGTTATCGGGTTTCTGTATTTTCACACTAACTTCTCTTGGCGGACATTGTTGACAATCATGGTAGTGAGTCAATAATGCAGGTAGATTTTGAAAGTATTTCAGGGTAAACAACTTTTGTGTCCTCCCTTTTGGAGACCAAGAGTCTAAGCCTTTGAAGCTCCTAACTCAAGAGAGGTGTTAATGTGGAGTTGGCCCATAGATGAATGCAGAATTTTGCAGATTAATAGCCAACTGCCTTGAAATAATTGCCCTGTGACTTAATTGATCATCATGCTGAAAAAAAGCTTCATGGGATTGGAGCCTTCTAAGCATGAATGAAAAGGTGAGTCAGAAGGTGATAGTGAATAAATACCTCGTGTCCAGCATAGGGCCCTGTCAAAACTTTTGCAAAGATGACATCTTGCAGAGCTTTTTTTAACAACACACCATTGTGCCATTGCACGTCCTTTGTGATCCATCTACCTTGACATAATAGGTCAACCAAGCTTTCGTTTCAAGATGTGTAAAGGCAGGCCAGATATTCTCGAGTGAGTTCAGGAACTCAGTTGGGTATATTGGTTGCTGATTCTTCTAAGCGGTTTTTGCAGTTGCTGCTTGCCTTTGCTCAGCAGTCCTTCAAAATTTTCCTTGTCATCAACTCAAAACTGTCTCTCGATCTCGGGGTCATTTGGTCTTTGGAGTCTTTTGTAATAACGTTATGACGTATCTACGCAATGTGCCGATGAATGGCGACTTGTGGGTGTGATCGGATATACCTGATCTTGTTGCCCGCCTGTAAAAGTATGACAGAGATGTTTTGATTCCATGACAGATGTATTGTGAGTACAAGCCATACTTTCGTGTTCACCTGCTGGAGTATTGAAGAGGAACGGCTGCACACCCATAAGTGCGTTTGATATCCTGGTCCTCAAAGATGATGGCGCGCTCGTAAGAGAGGAAAACGTGCAGGTGTATTGATATGATTCGTACCACGTTCTCTTCGCCCTCCGCTCCCTGCTTTGTTTTTGCCAATGTTTGTTCTTGAAGAACAAGATCGAATGAACTATTCTATTTGGTGCAAAACGAAACGGATTTAAGGATTGCTCTGTGTACTGATTCACTGAAACATGGCTTGACCCTTCGTCTCAATTCTGCTGTTCTTCTGCCTGGCTACCACACTCGATAGAGCCCGATCGTTTATTGATCTTGTTGGTAAATTCAAGGGAGGTGGAGTGTGTTTTATGACAAAACCAAAGGGGTCAATTGTGCCAGTGTTTTTATCCAGTATCACGCTTTTGCACCTCTCATATTGAAACACAACCATCAGTGCAGACCGTATTACTGTGCTCGAGTTTTCCTGCTTGTATTGGTGGCTGTGTACATTCCCCACAGCATATGCTCCGACTGCTGGCGGGGTGCTTGCTGATTCATGTAATTTCAATTTGAGAACTCTCCCTGATTGTCCATGTTCTCATTCTCGGAGACAACCACACTACATTGGAATCAGAGCTCCAAGGAAAGGATAAACACCAAGTGAAGTGTTCGACCAGAGAGGGTAAAACACTGCATCTGTGCTTTTAGTACGTTCAGCGATGCTTATCATGCTGTTTCCCATGCTCCGCTCGGCTCTTCTGATCACTCGTGATTTACCTGATTACCGTCTTACCGGCAGGAAGCTTAAAACTGCTTGAACCGAGATTCTCTTGTTAAATGCTGGGACCAGGATTCCATTCAACAATTACAGGTTGCTTTGAGAGTCATTCCACCTCATATCATCGGAGGCCTCCCAGTTGAACCCCTCAGATGTTACTTTTAAACTTTCAATAAAACAGTTCCCAGGTATCAAAATGAAGCTGCGTAAATTTAGGTCCATAGATGCGGTCAACTCGAGGATTGAGGGTTTGAAATGTGGTTGTGGCCCTATTTTTATGGTCGTTGCGAGCATCACAAAAATGAAACAGCTACTTTTAAACTCCCACAACTTTTTAAATATTAATGTTAGGAGCCTTGAAATTTTCAGAGATTATTCTTCTATAACTGCTCTGTAAGAAACAAAACTAAAACGGAGTATACCTCTATTAATTTTTATGACCTATCAGTTGAAATCCAGAAAAAAAATGTTGGTTTTGTATGAGGACCCAACTTTGAGACCCCATATATTTTATTGGCCCATCCCAGAAACTTGAATTTTTTCAGGTAATAACTGTATGGTAGTAGTATTCAAATACATGTGTTTACTTTCTTAATTCAGGTCAATATAATTAGTCATGCATTCCTCAGAATATGAAAATTTTCATTTTTCCCAAATTCAGGTGAGGATTGCAAATAATGACAAAGTATACCCTTCAAATTGTTCACCATTGGGAAAGAGCAGTATTTCAAGTTCACAAAAGTGTCAAATATCAAAAGTGATATAATGTTTCTATCAATATTTTTTAAATATATTTTGAATAAATGATGTTCTGCCAGTGAGTGCGCGTTGTAGTGTGCTATTTAATGAAACCAGTCCTTTTACATGTAGTACATATGTTAGTAGTAATATACAATGTACATATACATATCATCCGCTATTAGGGATACATGAACACAATACTTTTGAAAATTTGAATTTGTAATTCTTTGTTTCTCATTCGTAAATAGCAAGAGCTTAACTCATCTTGGCTGGGCTTAAAATAAGACTCAGAATAGTGGCTGAATCTGTGATGTCAGCAGATGTAATATAGTTACATTCAAGGGAGGACATTTGTTGGGTTCCTTTTGGTCCATTGATGAAAGTTATTGATGCTCCCTAACGTCAACTGGGAGGCAGTACAAGCTCGCACCTGACTTGGAAAAGCAGATCAAGGACCTATTCAAATCATTTACGTGAAATGTTTTTATTACATTGTTATTACAGTATGTGATATTATTTTTGTATTATTAATTTGAATCATAGAACTAATCATTCATGATTACCATGGTGCCCACACCATGACACCACCATGATTAACCACACTTCATGTATTCACGACTGGTTAACAACAGTTTTAAAAAAATAGAAAATAATATATTTTTTCAATATACCACTTTAATATTTGACACTTTTGTAAACTTGAATATGCTCTTTTCCAATGGTGAACTATTTTGAAGTGGTATACCTTGCATATATTTGCAATCATCACCTGAATTTCGGGGAAAAATGAAAATTTTCAATTTTTTAGGGATCATGCTATTAATATATGACTGATTAAGAAAAGTAAACTGTATTTGAATACTACTACCATACAGTTATTACATGAAAAAATTTCAAGCTTCTGGGATGGGTCAATAAAATATATGGGTCTCCAAATTTGGGTCTTCATACAAAACCAACATTTTTTTTCTGGATTTCAACTGATCAGGTCATAAAATTTAAATAGAGGTGATTACTCAGTTTTATGTTTGTTTCTTACAGAACAGTTATAGAAGAATAATCTCTGAAAATTTCAAGGCTCTAGCCATTATATTTAAAAAGTTGTGTGAGTTTAAAAGTAGCTGTTCATTTTGTGATGCTCACAACGACCATAAAAATAGGGCCACAACCACATTTTTTCAACCCTCAATATCTCGGAGTTGACCGCATATATGGACCTAAATTTACGCAGCTTTATTTTGATACCTGGGAAACTATTTTATGAAAGTTTAAAGTAAATCCGGGTGAGGGTCAACTGGGAACATTTTCTTAAATTTGGTGATTTCAGATGGAATGACTCTGATTGTACTGATTGTGCCTCTTGTGCTGGTGCCTATGTTGACTTGCATGAGTACACTTGATGTAGTCACATCATATGTTCATTTTTGCGAAGACCCTCTTGCATCCCATCAAGGTCATATCATGAGCAAAGACAAACCATGCTTTAAGAGTGGTCTTAGGGCAAAGCTGAAAGTAAAAGGAAGCAGCTACAAGAATGGCGATCGAGTTCTGTAACAAGAAAGCAAATGTTATTGCAGGGGAGATTCGCGAGGCAAAATTGGAGTTATAAACAGAAGTGGAAAACCAGTTCTTAACTAATTAATGCTCGAGCTGTTTGCAAGGTCTTCGAAATATTCTCTTTAGAAGGAGAAGAATCACGTGTCCAAATGTTGAGACCCCGAGCTTCCCGACAAGTTGAACGAGTTATTCAGCTGCTTTGATTGCCAGAATACTGCACCTGTTAAAGTTTCTTTCCCGGTTTGCTGATTCACTGCTTCCTTAGCCTTTTAATGTGGAGGAGGCTGAGTGAGGCATCTTTTCAGGCAAACGATATCAGAAAAGCAGCTGTTCCTGATGTGTGTTTCCACTGCCTAATTTCTATGCCATTGTTACACACTCCAGGCCGTTCCTTGCTATTTGATAAATTTCACAGTTTCTCTTTGCAAACGTCTCTCTAGATCCTCTCGCCTCCTTGTTTCCAACTATTCTCTTATATATACCCTCCTTTATAAAGGAAAAATCGACCGATGTTCGCCACGCAACGAGTTATATAGACCCTTGCTCCTAATCACCTCGACGCCTGTTGATGAAGAGTGTTTGGCATTTGGTTCTCAAGCACCTTACGTCTATCACCACCTATAGTGGCTTATATCCTTTTATCAGTTTGCCTATCGGGAAAATCATCTTCGTGGTTATGATGCTGTTGCCTTCCGGTTTCTTCATTTTGTTCTTTCTTTGTATTGATTTTAGTTCTTTTACATATCAATTTGCCCTCAGAAGACTTTTTTAAAAATCCCAGTTCCCTAGGTCTTCCTCCCTCAATTTGCTACTGGGATTTTTTGGATTTTCTTCCTTAACCGATCGAAACAAGTAAATTAACGTATGAGTTGTCAAGGGCTATTGTTTGAATACTGGTGCCCCACAAGGGTGCGTGCCATCACCGTGTTCTCGATTCCTTTTTCACCATTGATTGTGGTGTCTCACACGAGTCTGTGCACAGCTCTCGTGAAGTTTTGCTGACGACCATGACCATCGCAGGATTTATTATCGTGAATTGGTGAGTCGGAATACCTTCAGCGAAGTTCATGGGTTTGTCTGTTTCATGGTGCAAACACAAGAACCTCAAGCTGAATTACTGCAAAGACTAAGGAGATGTTGTAGAGTTTTTGGAGGAAAAATTCAGGGTTGACCCTCTTACCGTCAATGGTGTGAGTTATGAATTGTTGAATGCCTGTTAAACTTTCGAGGTAACAACATTACAGTAGTTTAAAGTGGGACCACAACACAGACATTATTTTATTCGGAAGCTCAGGCAATGCTTCTAACTTATTGCCGGCACCTAAAGTAATTTGGCCTTCACAGGGGAGATTTTCTCATCCAGTTTTATCTGGCATCATAGAAATTGTTTTAACTTTTTCCTGGTGTGTTGTGGAAGTGGCAGCTGCACCAAACAACAGAAAGCTTCCAGCTACAGAGGGTTGTGCACACTGCTGTAGGATAGTTGGATTGTTTGCCTTTCTTTGGCTTCAATTTTTTACAGAGCATACTGTGAATAGGATGGCGGAGGATAGTCTCATGATGCCTCACAATCCGTGATGTCCTGTGTTCAGCTTTTTGTCATTCTGGAAGGCGATTACTGAGTTCACTTTGTGTCGGACAAAATCGCTTTAGGAATTAGGTTTTTTGTCCCCTCAGGCAGTTATTTCCGGGTTCCAACATCATTTACACGTAAACAGGAGTTTCCTCTGTTTCTGTTGATATTTTTATTTTATTTTATTTGTGATGTTGGTTGGCTGCTGTTTGGAATGTTGGAGTTGTTGCTTGAAGTGCTTGATAGTGTGAGGGGTCGCAGTGTGTTAGTTTAGTTTTGCAGGTTTTATTATCTATAACTATGGTATTTAACGTTTTTATGCTCATCATCGTTGGTTATGTGTATGTGATGTAGGCTTGGCTTTTTTGGTTAGGCGGGGAGAGGAAGGGTGAACACGAGGGATTTGTATTCATTCAATTTTGTCAATTTTGACATTTTGTTGGTGTGATGTGTATTGAGTGATTGTTTTGTGTTTGTTGGTGTGCTTTGGGTTTATTGTGAATTCAGTTTATCATCTGATGTATTTTTCTGGTTTTACTGTTCTGAGGTGTACGATTATTGTGATTCTTGGTATGGTGTGACCAACACCCAAGACACATTCCTTGTATTTAAATTACACTGGTAAAATAAAGTTCTTCTTCTTCTTCTTGATTTGTTGCACAATTTCCACACCGGGAAACTGCGAGTGGTGCATGATTGATGGTCATTTTTGGAACATCTCATTGAATAAGCAAGAATTGCTCTTTCAGCCAGCCAATTCGGGGGTCATTGGCATGTTCTTTCAAAGTTCTTGGGTTAGACCCCTCTCTTTTTCAACTCAACAGTCTTTAACCACTTTGCCAACTTCCTGTGGGATTTGAATCTCATCATGAAAGTCGTTCTCTTGAAATCTTTGGATTTTTCCCATCTCCGACTGAGTAGCGGTTCTTTTAAAAACTCGGTCATGCCTCTTGATTCACCTCTGAGGATCATTCTCATGTTTTGGTGTGTCAGATGGTTGAAGTTTCCAAAGTGATGCCAGCGAGTATGATATTTTTGATGAGGAGACTTTCATAAACAATGTTTGCCCTTGTTCCACCATGCAGGCCAAGATTTGGCAAAGTTATATTCCTGTGGTGACTGTCCACACCGCAAAAGGAGGGACACCTTCGCTGTTCAAATACCAAGGTCCGTTAAAAAGTAAGCGGGACTGAGCCTGCTGTGTGCTCCACTTACACAACTTGAAATGAACGAGGATAGCGTTCACTGTCTTCGCAACATCTCCAGCCAATATATATGATTGGTTGATGGGTTGACTGCGCTCATGTGTGATTTTTTACAGCGCGGTGCTTTACACGTTGTTAGTCTGGGTCGTTCGCGCTATGAGTCGTGAGCCAGAGAGCCATCTGAAGTTTCTTGCCAAGCTTGTGCAAAACACCTTCCGAAATCCTTCGCCAATGCTGCACCAAGTCTACGGGGAAGAAAACGATGTCCGTACACGTGCGTTGAATGGCACAAGAGGTTCAAAGAAGGGACGTGGAGGGTGAAGACGATCCACGGTTGGAAGACGTCAACGAGCGAACGGCGGAACAACATCGAGCGTGTGAAGCAGATGCGTGCGTTGCAGATCGTCTGAATCACAGTGCGGTTGATTGCTGAGGAACTCTCCATTCAACAAAGGGACACTGTCTGAAGCATCATCAATTGAAAATCTCTAAATGCGCAAGGTGTGTGCAAAGATGTCCCAGCTGTTGGCTGAGGACCAGAAACAGCAAAGAGTCACTGTCTGTCAAGGACATTATCGAAGCGTTCTCGGAGACGATCCAGACTGCTCGGGATTGATCTGTGGATGAATCGTGGAATTCATTACTGGTGATGATCATGGATATTCGAATTATGATTCCGAGACCAAACGCAGAGTCATCGTGGGAAAAGTTCTGGGCATCACCAGACCAAGAAAGCAAGGATTGTTCGAGTCGAAGGTCAAGATGATGCTCATCGCATATTTTTTGACATCAAGGCATCCTTCACTTCGAGTTTCTACCACAGGATCAAACAGGGAATCATAACGGTACAAGGGAGATTTCCTCCGGGCTCATGAGATCAGTCTGGGACAAGAGGGGGCGATGTGTGGAGAGACAACGCCTGGGTGCTCCACCATGACAACGCCCCTGCTCACAGGTGCCCTGAGCATCGACAGTTTCTGGCAGAGAGGAAACGTTGCCAACTCCCTGGGAGCAACCCCCGTATTCGGGCCAGACTTGGCCCTTGTGATTTTTTCTCTATTCCCCAAAGCTCAAGGAGTTGTGATTCAAGGGGACCCGGATTTCCGATGTGGAGGGCCATTCAAAAGGGCCGCCCCTTGCGACGAAGCTCCGGCAGGATTCCAGAGAAGCCTTCCGGGGGTTGCATCGTAAGCGTGGAAAGAAGAGGTATGACAAGTGTGTGAGACTGGATGGGAACTATTTTGAAGGGGACAAGCTGTGATTTCAATATATTTTTTGTATAAAATTTCTGTTTGAAGTCAGTCCCGTTACTTTTTAGACGGACCCTCAATCTTTCATGTTGCTCTCGGGCCTCAAATGCCAACTTTGAATCATAGGCGCTCATCAATGATGATAACTATAGCTTCTCTGTATGGACTCTGGGCCAAATTCGGTGCTCTTAGGGATATTGCAAGTCTTCCCACCGATGTTGTCAAATGATTGGGGTTGAACGTTTGAGTGAAGTGTCCTGCTACCATTTCTACAGATTGCGCTGCAATGCCAGTGGGGAGGCGGGTTGGCCAAGGCATTGCCTCCTGAGGATCGAATCTTGCGCCAGAATTAGATTTCGAAGAAATGTCTTTCCCGTTGCTACTGGTGCATCCACAAAAATGCTGCCTCCCAGTTATTTGATGCAATATTGGCTATTGACAACATTGTTGACATGGTGTCTGTGTCCACAGTTGAGCGTTGTTCTTAAGTTTTCTCCACAGACGTGAGTCAGTTTCATTTTGGTTGTTATGATGTTTCTCTTCAGCCATTGCAATTGACAGTTGTTCTCCATGCCTTGACTTTGGCAATCTATACACATCCAAGTCTCTTTCCAATGCATTTTGGTGGATCTGTTTTCCAAGTTCACAATGCCTCGTTTGTTAGAGCTCATCATTTAGTTTCGCAGCTCATAGGTGTGGGATGAACTTCTGCCACTTGGCAAAATTGTTCTGCCAATGAATCTCTGTGGTTAAGCCAAAGTTTTGCTTTCAGGGTTGATGGCTCACATGTTAGAATGACAGCAAAGAGGGCTCTTAAGTCTTGAGCCAACTGACTGGACAGAGCTTCTGTTAATGCGAAGTTGTTTTGTGCTCATTCATTTTCCAGTAAGTCAATCTGCGGCAGGATTGGTTTGTATATCGCACAAACATGGCACCAACTGTTTTAACAATTGCATCAAAGGAGGTTGGCCCAGTCACATGTGTGCAGAACAATCTGAAGAAAGTAACACTTCATCTCCTTGCTTTGATTGAAAGCGTTAGATCCTGCCAAGTGCATCGCCAATTTTTAATACCTGTGGACAGTGGGGGTGGTCTCTCCATCTTTTTCTGTGGATTCCCACTCTTTCTTGCTGTTGTTCCATATGTAAACTGTGGCAGATCTGAGTTGGAGTATTTTTTGGCAAAAGTTCATCATTTTTGGCAGAGCTCAAATAAAGCAGTGAGGTGTGATTTCTTTGGGGTCAGCATTTGCCAACATTTTGAGCATTTTCTTCAGTGAAGTAAACTCTTTGCCCATTTTGAAATGTACTGGAAGTGGAAAGGACAGTTTTGTGATGTTCTCTCCTGAATAGGAAACTGCAGGATCCTCAGCTGCTTGGGACTGCTCCAACATAACGTACACTTTTGCTAGTTGATCTCATCTCGGTCGGGCTTGATTTTTGTTGAATCTTGTCTCCTCTCACTCTGCTGTAGCTCAAAATTATGGCTTGGTCTGAGTCCTTTTGAATTGTATTTGAGGACATAATTTAATGGCCTTGATAGAGCTGCACATTCAACATGACATTGTGACTTCAAAGACTTGGAGGAGTAAGGGATCAATGGTACTACCATTGGTTTTCAACCGTTTTCTCCTCCCACCAATTTACTTTGCAACATGTCGTCCTTGTCCTGGGGGCTTTTCATCTGCGAAAGTATGTAGGGTTATGCTTGCCATTTCCCTTTCAGTTTTGCTGGATGAAGTTCTTTTTGGAAACGTTTTTCACAGATGTTGGGATCTTTTTTTTCTTTGTGTGTTGATGACTGAGTTGGCAGGCAAGGCCCATAGACTGTTTGGCTTGACAATTTCAAAACAGTTCTGGTCCTCATTGGATCGGGCATTACTGGCAGAGATCATGAATCAATATATCGGGGAAAATCTTGCAAATTAGGCTGGAGCGACACCAATATGTGAGCATGTGGGAGGGCCTCGTTTTTAAACTCGATTGAGTGGTAGATTTTCAGGTCAGGTCAGCTATGGTTGCATGCCCAGAACGGCACGTCGCTGCGATCCACTTTCCGCCGACTCCAGTGGGCCTCCGTCGGCATCCCCCAGCAGATGCCAGCCACCCCACTCTTTGAGATGATGGCAACGCGCAACCACGAGGCACGCGGCTGGCCCACTGGCCTCCTCCCACTCACCAAGGTTGCCTCGCTGAGAATCTGCGTGAGCAGGATCAGCATCAGGAAAACGAGCAAAGTCCATATAGCCGCAACTGACGCTTCACGGGGACTATGCAGTACAAATCTCATTCCGATTCTCTCTCAGCAACCGCTCGTTTGGACACACAGTTCGACAGTTGATAGCCAAGGATTTCTTAAGAGGACCTGCGGTAATAAGGAATTAGTTTCCCCTCAATCCCTGTTTCAGAGTCCAAGTCTTCAACATCCAGGAGCGCAAGACTGGAAGCACTAAGGACGTTAAGACTCGGACATTCGTCCTTCCTGCACAGGTTTACTGACGGCACCAGCACCCCATGATCTAGGAATCCATGACTCCCCAGGCCCGAACCCAGATGTCTGTTTTGACCGTCTGGCTCACCACCAGCAGAGTTCATGTTGATATCACTGCCAAGGTAGTATTAGTTCTCTTTCCAATGACCTTCAAATCCTCATTCACAATCATGGTTACACACAATATGGCAGGCATCAAGATGTCATTGAAAGCCTGGATCTTAACTTTTGACCGGAAACCCGTAAATCCAGCAGTCCGACTTTCCTCATCAGCACCTCTGAGGACCCCCAAAGGATAGCCAGAGTATCCTAAAGATGACTTGCATCGTCTGCGAATGAAGGTTTCAGAGATTTGACATTTCCCAACTATTGCACTGCAGCTTTGATCTCTCTGACACCTCCCCAGAATTACAGCTCGTACAGAAGTGCTGAAAAGTGTGGGGGCCAGTCCACACCCCTGACTAACTCCAAGTAACACTGGAAATAAGTTGGAGATGGAATCATCAC
>CM068962.1:3603653-3615672 GCA_035128595.1 Eptatretus atami
GATCCGCGAATTTACATACACGCTCCTCCCCCGGTCTATAAAGACGCGAGCACAAGGCGACTCGCTGGCTCGTCGAGTGAAGACGGAGGTCGTCGTTGAGGTTGTCATTGTCGGGTCGTGGTCGAAGTCGTGGAGTCTGAGTCGTGTGTTTGCGGGGATCGGACGGCGAAGGGGACGGAGTCGAACGTTGAGGTCAAGGGACGAGTCGCGGAGTGAAGCAGGGACGCGGAAGAGGGCTCAGGGGCGAGAGTTCGCCGGAGTCGGTGCGGTCCCAAGGCCCCGCTAGTGGGACGGAGCGTCCGCCATTCCTCTCTCTCCACCCGAGCATCAACAATTCCCCCATCCACGCTGAGATAGCGCCGGTAACCCCGTCCGTTCCCACCCCAACCGTTGGTGTCGACCGACCAACACGTGCCTGCGCAACGCACGCCTAAAGGAGCTCACCGACCACGCCAGGGGCACGGAGTCAGGCACTTTACGCTGACATTGCGGCTAGCCCGCCATCGCACCACGAGGGCTCGGGTAAGACCCCTTCGGTCTCGTGGACCTGGCCGCTCACCCAGGTCCCACGTACATTTGGTCCACGGACCTGTCTGCCCCTTGCCTATGAGGGTGGCTTTTATTTGCTTTTGTGTAAATGTGTGTGTGGCGCCAGTCTTTTAAGTAAGCCTGAATAAGTGCTTGGACATTGCTTTATTCGGTTGTAGCTCTGCGTTGCTTTCATTGCTTTGACTGTTATATGTGCATTCTTACTGTATGGCTGTGAATACGTGCTTGCCTTGTGTGTGTGTGAAATAAAGTGCTTGTTAAATTGTGACCCATTTTGTTGCGTCCTTTCCTTCGTTTGAAAGTGCCATCTTGCATCACGGAAGGGATTGGTAGTGGGTTGAAACACCCGATAAGTAATCTGAACCGTCGAGGTCGGCGATAACTCCGCTCGGTTATCCCCTTAGCATGGAACGAACCGCTTAAGCGGTTCGTGTCCGGAGCCGACCTGCGGCGTGGTACAATTCCTCGGTACGCTACCCGCGCGGGTACTTAGGTATATCGACATTCGGCGATTCACCCTATTTCGCGCGGGTAGAATGCGGACTGGGTTGTGGTGAGGTTAAACCCCCACCCTTGACTGGCTCCTGGCGGTAGTTCCAGGAGGGTCATGACTGAATTGTCTGTCCGGTGGGCGACGCGGCTGCTATTATAGTTGCGCGGCCGATCGCACGCCTGCGGGCGCGAATTCGTAACAATATGTTAACATTATTTTATATATATGTATATATGTATATATATATATATATATATTATGTTAACATTGAAATATACAATAAATACAGTGTAAATTAAACAAAAACACAAGACTTAGCTCAGAGATGATGATGATGATGCTATAGGGGGAGGATGGAGGTGAGAAACATGTGCATGTAGAACTTGCGGTGGTTATTGGATCATCGGGAGCATGACGAAGTCGCCTACTCCATCGGTACATAGAAGAAGGATAAAACAATCCTGCTTGGACAGGAAGGTATGAAATGGCATCCTCTTCCAAAATAATCCCGTCTCTTCGGCATTAAAAACCTGCTCCAGCATAAATCCCTTCTTTCGCATTGATTCATTAGTTCCATGAGCCATGATTGACATGGAGCCTTCGGCCCCGGGTGCCTCGTGAAAACGTTGGTCAATGTTTAATGGTTTCTCCTGTATACCGGTCCACTCGGTCACTTTTTAGCAGCGTTTCGCGTAGCGAACGCTGCTCATAGAGAGCTCGGCGTTGTTCTTGTTCTTGTTCTTGTTGTTCTTCTTGTGAAGACAAAACCTTTACCTCTAGGACTCGGCTCTTGTATATACAAGATCCGGATCTCCTTAAATACTAAGCACATGTACACATCCTCGCATTGACGGTGCCTTTTGAGAGCATCTATCATGAAATTTTAAATATATTCGGACATTTGCTTTAAAGTTTCAAAAAGTTCACATTATTATTTAAAGATTGTTCCATTTATCGTATTGTAATTTCGTAAATACACGATGTATCGTAAATACGTAAATACATTATGACGGGTCTCGCTATTGGCTTAATCAAGGCACGTGACGAAATATCGGAAGTTGTTTTTTTTTTTTAGCCGACAAAACCTTTAGGACGCTGCTCTTGGACACATTTGTCCTTGTTTTCTGTTTGGTCCTCGATCAAAACATCAAGTGCTTTTTCCATCCTTTCAGTATGAGGATCACTGTACTAGAATGAACCTTTTGCTCTTTGCTGCCAGGAACCCTTCCACGGATATTTGACTCGTTTCCACACAGTCGATTCATTGATCTGGAAACGGCAGCCCACAGATGCCGCACTTTCACTTTTTGCCGATGTATCTAACGACTCGATTTCTTCGTACAGTGTCATCTTTCTCAGCCTTTTGTTGTGATTAATTTTGTCCATCGTTTTATGTTTGGGCACCATTATTAATTGTGTGTCCACGAGATCTTACAGGATCTCCGTTTGTCATTTCCTGTTCGATGATTATTCGTTGTTACATTTAGTTTCGTTCCTGTATGCTGGTCTGATTACTCCAATTAACGGTGCATGAGAAACAAGAGAAGGCTCGTAATGGGAGGTAATTGTACATGCGGACACAAACAATGACTTATCTCAGCTCAAAAACCGTGATTGGCCGAAATGAAATACTGTGATAACGAAATCAGAACACTATAGGTTGCTCGCGATTGGTGGAAACCCGTGATGTTGGAACCTGCGACATTGGAGGGTTTAATGTATTGCTATTTTGTTGCAGCCCTAAAAGTGTTTTTTTTTTTTGAAAATGTCAATTTGTGGTGGAAAATGTAATGAAAGGCTTTATGAATGTATGTTATTTTGATGTCTCAGATTGTTACTCAACTTTTCACAATTGTTCTGTTTCAGATTGTTAACATGCCTGCTGTCATGGAGGTTCTGTCTGCACTTGAGCATTACCCCATTACAAAGGAAGCTTTGGAGGTAATCTCTTGTCTTGATGTCCTATTATCCCGCACACTCAAACAAACCGTAAACCCAATCCTCAAAAATATAACCCATGACTGATTTATTTTTATTTGATTTTTCCTCTGCTCCCTCTTGCCCCACCAACCTCCATTCAACGGTACCCTATGTATTATCTGCAAATTCTGTTCCTTTTCTTGGTTTCCATTGAATACCTTTCATATCACCACTTGGCTGGCAGATAACCTAGAGGAACACACATTCACCCTTGAGCTGTCTAGCCTGGGTTGGAATCCAAACCAAGCTATAAACTGCATCGGTGGCACCACTGCGGTCCCAGCAATTATGCAAACCTGCAACCGAGAGCAGCGGATAAAAGAAGAAGAAGAAGGTCCTCCACCACTCATATCATCTCATTTAACCCTTTCACAAAGGCTGGCAGGATGTCCTAGATGTACGCACACTCGTCTCGAAGCTGTCTAGCCTGGGTTCAAATCCCGAATGAGCTTTAAACTGTCATCCCGGTGTTTCACAGGCAGGGTGATTCATCAATGTGTGCATCGTCCCGTGGATGGACATTAAACTGGGTGTCCCGTCTGCGGGCATTAGTTGGTGGCCGTTAAAGATCCCGCGGTGTCCTCCTCAAATGAGTAAGTGAGCTATCGCCGACACCATGAACAAATTCCTGCCCGAACCTGCAGTTGGCATCAGTGGCACAGCCACACCCTCAGTCAATGATGCTACCCCACAGCTTTGTGCTCCATTCAAAAGAAGACGACGACCCTTTTATGGGAAACAGGTGGCCTGTGAGCTTGCCGAGTTGTTAGTGTTCCTCGCTTTCTCCAACTTCCTGACAAGGTGCAGGCAGTACCACGATAAACACCGTTTCAAAAGCGTATGTGAAGCTCGCTGAGCCGATCGGACCTTCCAGTGTATTGCGGTCGAATAGTCACGTGCCTTGAGTTTTTGTTGCCCTCAAACAAGATGTCGATAGGACAGTGTGGCGGATGGTACTGCAAGTTATGCTTTGACAGCCTGAACTGGTTGAACACCTGCTGGTGCTTTGAGTGGATGGAAATACCGAGATGGAGAAAGAACACAAGGTGTCGTCATCTGCCATTTCACTTTTATCATGTATTACACGCATGTTAGGCCACATGTTCAATTTATCATGTTTCTTGCCAGCTTGGTATTTAGTCTTGGGTGAACTTGTACCAAATTGTTAAAACGAGTGAAAAATGGCAACGAAACCCCCAAAAAGCAACTTCTCTCCCACATGGTTCTCTCAAAGATGCCTTCTTTTGAAGGTTTCAATGCGACATTTTGTAATACTAAACATTATAAATATAATTATTATTTGCAAGTTTACGTATCATCATGTACCGTACTTTATTACAACTCTTGTAACAGATGTTTCAAAAAAAATTCTCCCCCACTCGCCCCGCCACCCACCCCCTCACAGTAATTTGCATTAATTGTATACTCCATTGAAGTGTAGAGTAATTGTAATCAAATTGTGCATACAATACTGTTTTAGTATCATTTGTTTGAGTAACACAACTCGCTCTTAATTCTGATTACCTTCCACCCAACCCCTGCCAGGAAACCAGATTGGGTAAACATATTAACGAAGTTCGGAAGCAAACGGGAGACGTGGAACTCGCTCGACGTTCCAAACGTTTACTTCGTGCCTGGCAACGACTCGTCACTCCTGCATCAGGCTCTCCGGCTCCAAATCCCAATGTTCCATCGAACCTTGTTACTAATCCAAGTCTTACCCTTGCTCCTTGTTCTGCATCCAGTCCTGTATCTTCAGCAACTAATATTGTTACAAACATTTCTGCAAATGCAAACTTTACCTCCAATGTCACACCAAATCCCGCCCCTGAACCCAATGGAAGACTTCATCGCTCCCCTATTTCACTGTCACCTCATCAACACAATGGCCTTTCTGTGACTCCGAACAGAATTCAAGTTCCATCCCCAGCTCCTCAGTCCCTTCCGCTCACACCTCCTCAGCCACTCCCAATTAACCTTGTGAAGCCCAACACTGGTCTAAAGGCTTGCGAGCTTGCCGTTAGCAACGAAGACTGCCACGACCAGGTTGATGCACGATGTCTGAAAGTTGCGAGGCCTGAAAACTCCTGCTTAGCAAAGGGGAAAAGGCAAAACCTGGACGATGACAAAAACAAGATCACCAACAACACCCCACGTTCTGGTAATAGTGGCCATGTTCCCACCTCCTCACATTCTCTGCCATCGCCCGTTGCCTCACGGGTGGACTCCTCAGCTTTTTCTCATTCCACCACTTCAAAAAAATGCAAAAACAGCAGTAATATCAGCAGTCGCAAAAGGTTGAGAGTTCAGGACTGCAGCATTGTTTCCTCAGGTTCTGCAGTGGCAGTTGCATGTGATGGGACTACCGACTTGGTAACACAGCTCCCCCAAACCATTCAACCCCAGTCCTTACCTCCACCGGCAAAACTAAAGGAGAGAAAAATAACGTTTAATCCAGTTACCGGCCTTATTGTCGAATCGACCAGACTTCGAGAGGTGGTTGACACGGAAAAAGACTTGTCTTCATCATCCTCACCCCCACCTGCCCCCTCACGTTCTCCTCCATCGCCGGGAGCAGCAACGGACTGGCGAGAGGCCTTGTCCCATAATGCAACAGTGCGGGGTTATCTCAATCGTCAGCGAAATGCGCTGATTGGCTGTGACGCGCCGGATGTCACTGAAGGGACGACATTGAATGTGGCTTCTGGCCTGGCTCGCGGAATTGCACAAGGTCCACCCCCAGCACCGTCTGGCTTTCGACCTGGTGACTCAGGTCACCCGATCACTGAGCAGGACTTAATGCATCTCCATGGTGATGAGATGGACTGCTCTGATGGGCATTGGCCTGGAGTTAATGGTTGTAATGATGACCAGGGGTCTTGGTATGATTGGACAGCATGTCTGACTTTAGACCCACATGGACAAGGTGGGGAGCTGGTTATTCTTCCTTATGTTTGTTTGGATTGATCATTTGAGGTGAGGGGGGGGGCTTGGGTGGAAGGCATGGTGACGAGGCATGTTGAAATTGGAAGTGGATCCTGGAAGATCCTTCCCTGAATCCCTCTTGTCCCATTGCCCCCCTCCCCTCCCCCCTTTCCATCCCAGCATCTCCTGTCCTCAGAGTCCTCCTTCCTCAAATCTTTACCATGGTTCCCTTACCACCCCCTACCCTCACCCCCTTGTCCATCATTCCTTTGCTCCTTTTCTGGCTCATGAAGTTTTTTTTTCTGTTTTATTTTTTGCTGCTATATTTGCAGATAAAAAGCAAACAAAACAAAGTAATAAAAACTTTAAAAATGACACATTGCTCTCTTTCTCTGTCTCTCTCTTTCTTTCTCCCTCCCTCATCTCTCTGTCTCTATCTCTCTCTTTGTGTCAATCTCTATCTCTGTCTCTGTCTCTCTCTCTCTGTGTCTCTCCTGTCTCTCTGTCTTTCTGTCCTCTGTCTTTCTGTCTCTCTCTCTTCTCTTTCTGTCTGTCTCTTCTCTCTTTCTGTTCCTCTCTTCTTTCTGTCTCCCTCTCTCTTTCTGTCTCCCTCTCTCTTTCTGTCTCCCTCTCTCTTTCTGTCTCCCTCTCTCTTCTGTCTCCTCTCTCTTTTCTGTCTCCTCTTCTCTTTCTGTCTCCCTCTCTCTTCGTCTCCTCCTCTTTGTTCCCCTCTCTCTTTCTGTCTCTCTCTTCTTTCTGTCTCCCTCTCTCTTTCTGTCTCCCTCTCTCTTTCGTCTCCTCTCTCTTTCTGTCTCCCTCTCTCTTTCTGTCTCCTCTCTCTTTCTGTCTCCCTCTCTCTTCTGTTCCTCTTCTTTTCTGTCTCCCCTCTCTTTCTGTTCCCTCTTCTTTCTCTCTCCTTTCTCTTTCTGTCTCCCTCTCTCTTTCTGTCTCCCTCTCTCTTTTCTCTCCCTCTTCTTCCTCTCCTCTCTTTCTTCTCCCTCTCTCTTTCTCTTTCTTCCTCTCCCTCTCTCTTTCTCTCTCCCTCTCTCTTTCCTCTCTTCCCTCTCTCTTTCTCTCTCCTCTCTCTTTCTTCTCTCCCTTCTTCTTCTCTCTTTCCTTCTTTTCTCTCTTTCCCTCTTTCTGTCTTTCTCTGTCTCTGTTCTCTGTCTCTGTCTCTGTCTCTTCTCTCTCTCTCTCTCTCTCCTCTCTCTCGTTCTCTCTCTCTCTTGTCTCTGCTCTGTCTCTGTCTCTTCTCTGTCTCTGTTCTGTCTCTGTCTCTGTCTCTGTCTCTGTCCTCTGTCTCTGTCTCTGTCTCTGTCTCTCTCTCTGTCTCTTGTCTCTGTCTCTGTCTCTGTCTCTGTCTCTGTCTTCTCTCCTCTCTCTCTCTCTCTGTCTCTGCTCTTTCTCTCTGTCTCTGTCCTTGTCTCTTCTCTGTTCCTCTGTCTCTTTTCTCTGTCTCTTTCTCTTTCTCTTTTCTTCTTTCTTCTTGTTTCTTCTCTTCTCTCTCTGTCTCTGTCTCTGTCTCTCTTTCTGTCTCTCTCTCTTCACCCCACCCCCCCCAATTCACATCTCTTTGTGTAATTTGCACATCTATCTTGCCGAAGTGGATGAGATGCCGGAGGAAGACTTGCTATGAGGTCACGATTTATCATGGACATGCACGTGAGGTTCTTTGTCCCACAAAGCTTCAGCGAGGCCTTGCATTACGGCTTTATAATCTGTCCCGATTGCTCTGCACGAATGCGTACTATCGGCGAGCACAATTATAACTGCAGTACTTGTGATGAGAAAACTAGATCGGATGTCTCAAAAAGGCTCTGTTGCTTTGAGGTAGTAATCATGAAAACCCTTCCTAACTTATTTTATTTTTAACTTTTTAAACTTTGCTCTCTGTCTCCTGTGCACTCTGTTGTGTCTCTACTGCTGTTAATGAGCACGTGGCACACCTCGTAAGCTTAAGCTAAGTGTTAATTTATTGAGTTTTCACCACGATAAGTTCATGATTGTAATGGCCAAGCTTTTGCTGCGACCACCGCAACGTGATGAGAAATCGAACCGAGTCATGGCAGCTGACAAGGCCTCGACGTTCACAATTGTTGCTTTGATCTAACCTGCGGGATTACGTTCTTGCACAACCACACTTCACCACCTTTTGGGGAAATAAAAGTGGAATTTAAAAACAAAACAAAAAATCCAAGTTACAAAATTTGTTTGTTATCAACATTTTCACTTCACGTCCTTGGACGAACATGTATCTTTGTTGAATTTCTCATTAATTCTGTATCGAGTCTGATGTGGCCTTGCCTTTGGTCTCCGGCTGTGACGAGGCCCGATGACGAACGTGGGTCTACAAAGATGACGCTGCATCGTCCATGCACGTTGCTCGAAAGTTCTGTCGAACTGCGTTTGCTTCACGGTACTTTTGATTCGTACAATGACGTAAAGGGAAAAAGGTACCTGAAATATGACTACCGGTGCATTTTGATCTGTCGTACTTTGAGGATTTTTCTATCATTTGCTCAAACTATCTTGTTGTTGCAGAAAGTTTTCGAAAAAAAAAATTTTTTAAAGAAGAAAAAAAACAAAGAAATATTGATTTGCAACTGTTGGTGTGTCTGTTTACAAAACTTCCAACAATGGTATGTAGTTTGTGTGCAAAATAGTTCCTGGTTCAGGAAGTATTCAGGTTCTAATAAATCTTTATATGTCAAAGATCATTTGATTTTTAAAAGAATGTTGTTCTCTGTGACTTACCCCCCAGCAGCCATGGTAAGCTATGAGGGCGGTACGTGTCTCGTAGGAAGGCTCACTCGATGTCAGAGAGGTAACAGCGTACTCGGAGTCTTCTCTGCCGCAACCTTTTGGTTAATCTTTCTCTTTTTTTTTCAGGTGGATCCTGTTTCTGTGAGCTTTTCAAGGTTACAGGATTTGCATGCACAAAATGAAGGTTGCACAAAGATACAGCCTGCACTTTATTTGAATAAATCTGGCGTACATCACAAGGTCCTTAATTACCTTCGGTGTTTCATTTTGCACTCTGTTCCGACGAGAAGAGTTTCAAAGCTCCCCGGAATCTAACTGCGTTCCACTTTTCCGGCTCCAGGTCTGCATCGAGCAAAATGCTCCGGCCATTCATTTGGGGTTACCTGTTTCTAAAATATTTTCGATGAAAAAGGTGCACCGTTTTGAACTTGTGGACCCTGCTTAAAAGGCCTCTAACCGGTGTTGTTCCGACAGTAGACGTGAGCGATGTGGTACTTCTCTTGGACGGCACAGGTGCTCACATGTCCTCCTAGCCCCATGGGCCTTGCAGCCCCTGTTTTTTCTGTGTGTTGATTGGCTAATCTTTGGTACTTTTTCCCAATGAGGGCAGTTGCTACTTGCCTGTTTGTGTTGCTGTTGCATTCACTTCAATAAGTTTTAACCTATCCCAGGTTAGATGCTGATGAAAGACCACATTCCAGGCTGACGTTTTCCCCAGCATTGATCAGATATTAAATTATTGTTATTATCACTATTATTTCTTCATTTTTGTCAAGTTCTCAGAGGAATGGCAATTAAGCTGCTCTTTATTCGCTAATCTCTCACAATCAGCAGCGTGTGTTCCAGTATGGCGAGGCATCTGTATTTCATTGTACAAGTATCGGAACTTTTAAACCGATGATGAATCCATCATCTACTTGTATTTTCAGGTGAATAAGACTTTAAACAAACTGCTGTTGAATTTGTAATGCTGGCTTCTTGTTAGTTGTCATCTCCATATGCGGGTTTCTGAAGGTGGAACGGTGTGTGTGTGTGTGTTGCTGTTGGTTGCTATCTCCACAAGTGGGTGGGTTTCAGGAGATGGGACGGAGACCTACTGGGTCTCAAAGTACCCACGTCTTGTGGCATCACCGGTGCCAAGTTTGTCTTGCGTGTTAAATTTATGCTGCTGGCCACAGCGATGCCAATTGTTTCCTTTTTATCAATGAAGCGCACAACACTGATGACTGCAATACCATCAAGAACCTTTTGGACTGCTCATCCCAAAACGGAACAAATGCACAAGTGCTGTGTGTAAATAACTCGACTCCGGAGCCGGTGAAACGTTTGTCATAATCTTATTCACTCTTATTGCCACAGTCTTGTACTCGAAGTTGTGTGTTATTTGGTTACGTGCTTGGTGTAACGAGTAGCCAAATTGTGCACGTTTTGCTGTGTAATACATTTACTAAAAACCTTTAGGAGTGGCTCCATGTCGTGGTGCGTAAGCCTTCCAGCCACAGTTGTACAATATTTTGCGTTTGAATCCCAGTGGAGTCTGAATTCTCCATGAACTGTCATTCTGTATGGAACTAGCAGGGGGGCGTATCTTAAAGATCACCATCCTTGGAATTGGAATGGAGGCAGGCCGCTGTCCTGTCTGCATGTTGGTTATAGACCTTTAAAAAAAACAAAAACCCATAGTTTGTCTCAAGTGTCCAGTATGTATGGAAACCTGGCCAAACCGTGCAGAGGTGGGTGAGCTTGCGATGTAATTATAATTTCCAAAGTGAGGAGTCTGAGATGCCAATAAATTGTATTGGCTTCAAATGTTATATCCATTGATGAAATCTTAAAAATTTCCACTTGTAAGTAAGAGATTGGTTTCTGCCTTAGTTCAGCTAGATGAGTCTGTGTGTTGTAATGTGGTTATTGCAGCTTCAATTCCCGATCCTACTGGATGTGAGGAATGACAAAACTGTCCAATATGTGTCTTGGATTTACTTTGGTTCAGCTGATGCTTTAGGAACATCGATCAACGATTACGAATATTACAAGTAACCCCACCCACCCCCCCCCCCCCCCCCACAGAACCTCTTCAAACATTTACACTTACTGTGGCTTTTTTTGTGTGAACCAGTTGAAATGGGTAAAGCTCCAGGGATCTGTGGCATCCATGCTGAACTTCGCAAGGCTGGTGGAAATGCTGCAGCTCGTGTCGTTGCATGTAGTGCTGTGCTCTGTTTGGAACACAAGACATCAACCCAACAAACTGGAAGAGGGTTCTTGTTGTCCCTCTCTGAAAAGGGAAGGGTGATCGCCAGGACTGCAACAATTACTGAGGGGTGATGCTGCTGTCAGTGCTGGGCAAGGTCTTTGCTTGGATAATTCTTGACAGGGTTCGCCACCATCTGCTTGAGCATCAGTACCCAGAGCAGTCAGGCTTTACACCAAAGAGGTCAACAATTGACCCTATCCTTTCCCTTCGAGTCCTCACCGAACGCAGATGAGAGTTTCGGCAGGGGCTGCTTACAGCCGATGTTGATCTCTGCAAGGCGTTTGATTCAGTGAATCGGGATGCCCTCTGGAGGATTCATGGTCTTCGTAGGGTGTCACCAAAACTGATCGATCTGATGTCTGAACTATACTCTGGTACTGAGAGTGCTGTGAGATGTGGTGGTACCATCTCTGACTTATTTCCAGTTGTTACTGGAGTTTGTCAGGGGTGTGTACTGGCCCCCACACTTTTCAGCACTTGTATGGACTGGATTCTGGGGATGATGTCGTTGAGATCAAGCTGCGGTGCATCATTTGGGAATGTCAAGATCTGTGACCTTGATTTCGCAGGTGATGCAGTCATTTTTGTGGAGACTTTAGATATGCTTTTGGGGGCCCTCGAGGTGCTGAATGAGGAGTCTGAGCCCCTGGGATTACGGGTTTCCTGGGTCAAAACTAAGATCCAGCCTTTCAATGACATCTTGGATGCCGCTATCTTGTCTGTACCTGTTTGTGGTGAGGATGTTGAGGTCATGGAGAGATTCACTTACCATGGCAGTCATATTCATGTCTCTGCTGGCTGTGAGCCAGAGGTCAATAAATCACTGGATCATGGGGGTGCCGGCTGCCGGTACTGTGCAGAAGGGACGCAAAGTCGTTCTTCAATCCTGTGCTTCCAGTCTTTACGGATGTGAGACTTGGACTCTGATCAGGGATCTGAGATGGAGACTTGATTCCTTTGGTACCAGGTCTCCGGAGAATCCTTAGCTATCGCTGGTCGGACTTTGTGTCCAATGAGTGGTTGCTGAGAGAGACTCAAATGAGATTTGTTAC
>CM068962.1:3632146-3657642 GCA_035128595.1 Eptatretus atami
CAACCCGCTAATAAAGTGATGTTTATTAGATATTACTATGATTAGTATACCTATAAGTGATGTTTTTTATAAAAAGGGGTATTTATTCCACTGGTTAAAACCGCTAATAAAGTGATGTTTATTTAACATTTATTCGATTAGTCAATACCGCTTATAAAGTGATGTTTATTTGACATTTATATTGATAGTAATACCCTCTACATGAAGTGATGTTATTTAACATTATATTGATTAGTCAATACCTGCTATAAAGGTGTTTTAATTTTAATATTTATATTGATTAGTACTACCCGTATAAAAGTGATGTTTATTTAAAATTTATATTGAGTTAGTAATACCCGCTAATAAAGTGATGTTTATTTAATCTTTATATGATTAGTAATACCGCTAATAAAGTGATGTTTATTTAACATTTATATCGATTTGTAATACCCGCTAATAAAGTGATGTTTATTTGATATTTATATCGATTAGTAATCCCGCTAATAAAGTGGTGTTTATTAACTTATATTGATTAGTAATACCCTCTCATGAAGTGATGTTTATTTAACATTTATTATTGATGAGTAATACCCTCTCATGAAGTGATGTTATTTAAATTATATTGATTAGTATACCCGCTATAAAGTGATGTTTATTTAACATTTATATCGATTAGTAATACCCCTAATAAAGTGATGTTTATTTACATTTATATTGATGAGTAATACCCTCTCATAAGTGTGTTTATTTAACATTTATATTAGTGTATACCGCTAATAAGTGTGTTTATTTAAATTTATATCTTAGTAATACCCGCATAAAGTGATGATCATTTCGATTGTATACCCGCTATAATGATGTATTAACATTTATATTGATGAGTAATACCTCTCATAAAGTGATGTTTATTTAATTGGATTCGCTATATATGCTAGATATCCCTTGTTGTGAGGTTTTCCGGTGTGTGTGTGTGTGTGTGTGTGTGTGTGTGTGTGTGTGTGTGTGTGTGTGTGTGTGTGTGTATATGATGTGTTCTGCAACGCGAGGCTCCACAGCACGAACCAGCGAACACGATTTCATGAAATATTGCCAACGATGTGCAATATCTGTTGGGAATGTGCGCGTTTGAATTTATTGCCTAGCAACCACCCGTTGCTGTGAGCGGCCGAAAAACGCGTACAGTATTTTCAATACTTGTCCTTCAGTTTTAATGTAGGGAAACGATACTTCGGAATTAAACACTTGAAGATATTTAGAAAAATTTTCTCAAGCCGATTTTTGATTGAGGTTTTATTTTTCAAATGGTAGTCCTTCAAAAAATCGGGTGTCTATTTACCGCATTTTTTATGAGGGGCTTAGGAAAGTGGGCGGAGCTTAGGGAAAGTGGACGTGGTGGATGAAAAGTGGGAGTGGCGTATGAAAGGGAGCGTGGCTTATGAAAATATTGTGTGGCTCAGGAGGTGTGGTCAAACAAGAGCATTGAGAGAAGTTTATCGGGTTTTCCGTGTGTGTGTGTGTGTGTGTGTGTGTGTCTGCAACGCGAGGCTCCACAGCACAAACCAGCAAACGATTTTTTTCAAATGGTAGTTCTTCAAAAATAGGGTGTCTATTTACCGTCATTTTTTATGAGGAGTGCCAGTTGGCAAATACGCAATAGGAAATTCTTGCCAGGCAGAGGAACAATTGTATGTGAACAATACGTCTTGGCAATGAATCTTCGTCGGTGGATCGGTCAGAATGAAAAGCATCGTATCCAGCGCTTCGATCCGAGCGAATCCCTCGTCGCCTACCGGCTTGTATTTATATCGATTAGTAATACCCGCTAATAAAGTGATGTTTATTTAACATTTATATGATGAGTAATAACCCTAATTAAAGTGATGTTTATTTAATATTTATATAGATTAGTCATACCGCGAATAAAGTGATGTTATTTAATATTATATGATTAGTAATACCGCTAATAAAGTGTGTTTATTTAACATTTATATCGATTAGTAATACCCTAATAAAGTGATGTTTATTTAACATTTATATCGATTAGTCATACCCGCTAATAAAGTGATGTTTATTTAACATTTATATGATGAGTATATCCCTGCATAAAGTGATGCTTATTTAATATTTATATCGATATAATACCGCTAATAAAGTGATGTTTATTTAACATTTATATGATTAGTATACCTCTCATAAAGTGATTTTTTAACATTATATCGATTAGTATACCCGCTAATAAAGTGATGTTTATTTAACATTTTATATTGATGAGTAATACCCTCCTCATAAAGTGGTGTTTATATTAATATTTATATCGATTAGTCATACCCGCTAATAAAGTGATGTTTATTTTTTTAACATTTATATTGATAGTAATACCCTCTCATAAAGTGATGTTTATTTAATATTTATATGATGAGTAATACCCGCTATAAAAGTGATTTTATTTAATATTTATATCGATTAGTCATACCGCTAATAAAGTGTTTATTTAACATTTATATCGATTAGTAATACCCTCTATAAGTGATGTTTATTTAACAGTTTATATCGATTAGTAATACCCGCTAATAAAGTGATGTTTATTATTTATTGATATATACTCTCATAAAGTGATGTTTATTATATATATCGATTAGTAATACCCGCTAATAAAGTGATGTTTATTTATATTTATATCGATAGTATAATGCTAATAAAGTGGTTTATTTAACATTTATATCGATTAGTAATACCCGCTAATAAAGTGATGTTTATTTAACATTTATATTGATGAGTAATACTCTAATAAAGTGTGTTTATTTAATTTATATCGATTAGTAATACCCGCTAATAAGTGATGTTTATTTACATTTATTATTGAGTAATACCCTCAATAAAGTGTGTTTATTTAATATTTATATCGATTAGTAATACCGCTAATAAGTGATGTTTATTTAATATTTATATTGATTAGTATACCGCTAATAAAGTGATGTTTATTTAAATTTATATTGATATAATACCTCTAATAAAGTGATGTTTATTTAATATTTATATTGATTAGTAATACCCGCTATAAAGTGATGTTTATTTAACATTTATATGATTAGTAATACCCGCTATAAGTGATGTTTATTTAAATTTATATCGATTAGATACCCGCTATAAAGTGAGTTTATTTGATTATATGATTAGTAATACCCTCTATGAAGTGATGTTTATTTAACATTTATATTTGATTGTAATACCCGCTAATAAAGTGATGTTTATTTAACATTTATATCGATTAGTAATACCCGCATAAGTGATGTTTATTTGATATTTATATTGATTAGTAATACCCGCTAAAAGTGATGTTTATTTAACAGTTATATTGATTAGTAATCACCTCTCAATGAGTGATGTTATTTGGTATTTATATCGGATTAGTAATACCGCTATAAAGTGATGTATTTAAACATTATATTGATTAGTAATACCTCTCATGAAGTGATGTTTTATTTAACATTTAATTGATTCGTACATACCCGCTAATAAAGTGATGTTTATTTGACATTATATTGATCGAGTAATACCCTCTCATGAAGTGTATGTTTATTAATATTATATTGATTCTCGAATACCCGCTAATAAAGTGATGTTTATTGACACTCTATATTGATGAGTAATACCTCTCATGAAGTGATTGTTTATTTAACATTTTATATGATTAGTCATACCAGCTAATTAAAGTGATAGTTTATTAACATTTATATTATGATCAATCCTCCTATAAAGTGATGTTTATTTAACATTTATATTGATAGTAATACCCGCTAATAAAGTGATGTTTATTTAATATTTATATCGCATTAGTAATGCCGCTAATAAAATTGATTTATTTAACATTTATATCGATTAGTAATACCCGCTAATAAAGTGGTTTATTTAACATTTATATCATTGAGTAATACCCGCTAATAAAGTGATGTTCATTTAAATTTATATGCGATGAGAATACCTCTCCATAAAGTGATGTTTATTAATTGGATTCGCGATTATATATTGCTAGATATCCTTATTGTCAGGTTTCCGTGTGTGGTGTGTTGGTATATGCTGTGTTGCAACGACGAGGTCTCCACCACGAAGACGCGAACCGATTTCGATGAAACATTGCAACATTGCAGTAATCTGTTGGGAATGTGCGCGTTGATTTCAATGCCTTAGCAACCACCGTCTGTGCACGGCCGAAAAACAGCGTACAGTATTATTCAATACTTGTCCTTCATTTGACATGTAGGGAAACGAGACTTCGGAATTAAACACTTCAAGATATTTAGCAAAATTTTCTCTCAAGCGATTTTTGATTGAGTTTTATTTTTCAAATGGTAGTCCTTCAAAAATCGGGTGTCTATTTACGTCATATTTGTATGAGGGGCTTAGAAAGTGGGCTGAGCTTAGGGAAAGTGAACGTAGTGGATGAACAGTGGAAGAGTGGGTAGAAAGTGGGCGTTGGCTTATGAAAAATATTGTGTGGCTCAGAGTGTGGTCAAACAAGAGATTGAGAAAGTTTGGTTTCCGTCGTGTTGTGTGTGTGTTTGTCTGCAACGTGAGGCTCCAAGCAAACCAGCAAACCGATTATTTTGCAAATGGTAGTCCATCAAAATAGGGTGGTCTATTTACCCTCATTTTTAGAGGATGCAGTGGCAAAATCGCAATGGAAAATTCTTGCCAGGCAAGGAACAATTGTTATGTGAACCAATACGTCTTGGCATGAATCTCGTCGGTGATCGGTAGAATGAAAAGCATCGTATCCAGCGCTTCGACCTGAGCGAATCCCTCGTCGCCTACGTTGTATTTATATCGATTAAGTAATACCCGCTATATAGTGATGTTTTTTAACATTTATATTGATGAGTAATACCCTCTTATAAAGTGATGTTTATTTAATATTTATATCGATTAGTAATACCGCTAATAAAGTGATGTTTATTTAACATTTATATCGATTAGACATACCCGCGAAAAAGTGATGTTTATTTATATTTTAATCGATTAGTCAATACCCTGCTAATAAAGTGATGTTTATTTAACATTTATATCGATTAGTATACCCTCTTCTGAGTTGATGTTCATTTAACAGTTATATCTGATTAGTAATACCCGCTAATAAAGTGATGTTTATTAACAATTATATTTATGAGTAATATCCTCTCATAAAGTGATGTTTATAATATTTATATCGATTAGTAATTAACCCGCTAATAAAGTGATGTTTATTTAATATTTATATCGATTAGTCATACCCGCTAATAAAGTGATGTTTATTTAACATTTTTATCGATTAGTATACCCCCTGCTAATAAAGTGATGTTTATTTAACATTTATATTGATGAGTAATACCCTCTCATAAATGAGTTGTTATTTAATATTTATATCGATAAGTCATACCGCTAATAAGTGATGTTATTTAACATTTATAATCGATTAGTAATACCCGCTAATAAAGTGATGTTATTTAACATTTCATATTTGATGAGTAATACCCTCTCATAAAAGTGATGTTTAATTAATATTTATATCGATTAGTATACCGCTAATAAAGTGAGTGTTATTTAACATTTATATTGAATGCAGTAATATACCCTCTCATAAAGTGATGTTTATTTAATATTTAATATTGATTAGTAATACCTCTCATAAAGTGATGTTTATTTATTTTATATTATCGATTAGTCATACCGCTAATAAAGTGATGTTTATTTAACATTTATATTTGATGAGTAAACCCTCTCATAGCCTGGTTTGGCGCAGTGGGTTAGGGCAGCGGCTTGGGACCCAAAAGGTCCTGAGTTCAAGCCCCGTTGGGCACTGAATTATATAATATATATATATATAATATATATTATATATATGTATATGTGTGATATATAATATATATATATATATATCTATATATGCTGCATGTGTGTGTGTATAGTATACATATATATGTATGTGTGTGTATATATGTATATACCAAGTCGTATAACACCAGGGGGTTGATCAGCCTGTCATCCTTCCGAGTCGGCGAAATGAGTACCAGTGTACTGGGCCGGTGTATACCCCGGTTAAAATAGGTGTACCAGATCCCTGTGTCGTAAGGCGACCAGGGTTGCGTCAGGAAGGGCATCGGTGTAAAAACATGTGCCAAAATCACTATGCGGATTCATATGGATGATCCGCTGTGGCGACCCCTAACGGGAGCAGCCGAACGAAGAAGAAGAAGAAGAGTAATACCTCTCATAAAGTGATGTTTATTTAATATTTATATCGATTAGTAATACCGCTAATAAAGTGGTTATTTAACATTATATCGATTAGTAATACCCGCTAATAAAGTGATGTTTATTTAACATTTATATCGATTAGTAATACCCGCTACATAAGTATGATTTATTTAACATTTTATATCGATTAGTAATACCGCTAATAAAGTTGATTTATTTAACATTTATATTGATGAGTAATATCCTCATAAAGTGGTTTTATTTAACATTTATATCGATAGTAATACCCGCTAATAAGTGAATGTTTATTTAATATTTATATCGATGAGATACCCGCTAATAAAGTGAGTTTATTAATATTATATCGATTAGTCATACCCGCTCATGAAGTGATGTTTATTTAACATTTAATATCGATAAGTAATACCCGCTAATAAAGTGATGTTTATTTAAATTTATTCGATGAGTAAATACCCTCTCATAAAGTGATGTTTATTTAATATTATATCGAAGTCAATACCCGCTCATGAAGTGATGTTTATTTAACATTTATATCGATTAGTCATACCGCTAATAAAGTGATGTTTTATCACTTTATATTGATGAGTATACCCTCTCAAAGTGGTTTATTTAACATTATATTCGATTAGAATACCCGCCAATAAAGTGATGTTTAATTAATATTTATATTGATTCTAATACCCGCTCATGAAGTGATGTTTTGGTTGATATTTGTATCGATTAGTAATACTTCTCATAATAGTGATGTTATTTAACATTTATATTGATGATGAATATCCTCTCATAAAGTGGTTATTTAAATTTATATCGATTAGTAATACCCGCCAATAAAGTGAGTTTATTAACATTTATATCGATTAGTAATACCGCTATAAAATGGTTTATTATATTTTATATCGATAGTAATTACCCTCAATTAAAAGTGATGTTATTTAACATTTATATCGATAGTAATACCCGCTAATAAAGTGATGGTTTATTTAACATTTATATTGATGAGTAATATCCTCATAAAGTGGTTATTTAACATTTATATCGATAGTAATACCCGCTAATAAATGATGTTTATTTAATATTTATATCGATGAGTAATACCCGCTAATAAAGTAGTTTATTTAATATTTATATCGATTTAGTATACCCGCTCATGAAGTGATGTTTAATTACATTTATATCGATTATAATACCGCTAATAAGTGATGTTTTATTTATAATTTATATCGATGAAGTAATACCCTCTCATAAAGTGATGTTTATTTAATATTTATATCGATTAGTCATACCCGCTCATGAAGTGATGTTATTTAACATTTATATCGATTAGTATTACCCGCTAATAAAGTGATGTTATTAACATTTATATTGATGAGTAATCCCTCTCATTAAGTGGTTTATTTAACATTTATATCGAATAGTAATACCCGCCAATAAATGATGTTTATTTAATATTTATATTGATTCGTAATACCCGCTAATAAGTGATGTTTATTTAATATTTATATCGATTAGTAATACCCTCTCATGAAGTGATGTTTTTTATATTTATATTGATTAGTAATACCGCAACAAAGTGATGTTTATTTATATTTATATTTGATTAGTAATACCCGCTCATGAAGTGATGTTTATTTAATATTTATATTGATTAGTAATACCCTCTCATGATAGTATGTTTTATTTAATATTTATATTGATTCGTAATACCGCTAATAAAGTGATGTTTATTTAATATTTATATCGATTAGTAATACCCTCTCATGAAGTGATGTTTATTTAAATATTTATATTGATTAGTAATACCCTCTCATGAAGTGATGTTTATTTAATATTATATTTGATTAAGAATCCCTCTCATGAAGTGATGTTTATTTATATTTATATTGATTAGTAATACCTCTCATGAAGTGATGTTATTTAATATTTATATTGATTAGTAATACCCTCTCATGAAGTGATATTTATTATAATATATATTGATTAGTATACACCCTCATGAAGTGATGTTTATTTAATATTATATTGATTAAGTAATACCCTCTCATGAAGATATGTTATTAATATTTAATTGATTAGTAATTACCCTCTCATGAATGATGTTATTAATATTATATTGTTAGTAATGCCCTCTCATATGAAGTGATTTATTTAATATTATATGATTACACTGAACAACAAAATTTTTTACTGGAGATGTTGTAAAGTGATTTAGACTAATTTTGGTACGCTGATTTCAAAAATCATAACCGTTTTGCTGATCACGTCAGGATTTCAGTAACAAGAAATATTCCATTGCTAGATCAGAGATTTCAATGAAATTTACAAAAATTCATTTATTCATGTATTCATCATGAATGCTTCAAAATTATAAAATTACAGAAAAACTCCACTAGAATGTAAATTAAAAATGCTTTAGGCATTTGGCTTTGCGTTTGTGCTGCTCTGTGTCAGTTTCACGATGCAGGAACCAGCAGAAATCGCCCATCATTCGGTGTTGTGCCGCCCTTGGTAACGTGTCCCATGAGTGAAATCTCTGTGTGAATCGCTCGCCGGCTCGTCCGAGACTGCTCCAAGTTGTCAGGGAAGAAGTTCAGTGCTGGTGTAGGAATGGATTCAAAAAGGTTCATTCGGGTTTCAAAAGGTTCATCATCACCATCCTCTTCACCACTGCTTACAAGCTATGTTCTGATCAGCTGGGTTTGAACGGCGTTCTCGTCATCATGAGGCACAGGTTTACGAGCAGACGCAGTCAGCGTACTTGATGTGACCTTTATTTCTTCTGTTGAAGCCGGCGATGCTTGGCAGCAGAGAATAACAATCATCATGATGATTCTCGGCTCACGCCATATCATGGCACCGCAAATGGCATGCTCGCGCGCTTGCCCACCAACCACTGAGTCAAGTTGTGTGACAGCTTGTGCAGCAGATGTGTGGTGCCCAGCTCTGTTCTTGGTCCCCCACCTTACACCCGAAGTAGTGAAAGTAGGCGCCTTCATTTTCACTGCTGTAGATATACTTCGCTGTTGATCTTTTTTGTATACCGACCACAGACATAACAGAAGTTTCAGGATGATTGGTACAGGAACGCCTACTCATCTTTATCTGAAAGAAAGAAATATAACACAAGTTAACAAACAATTGTACGAAATAGACATGTTAAAGACATATGTAAATTTCATTGAAATCCTGACTTCTAGGCAATGGGAATATTTCTGTTCCTGAAATCCTGACGTGTACAGCAAAACGGTTATGATTTTTGAATCAGCGTACCCAAATTAGTCTAATCACTTTACACATCTCCAGTAAAAAAATTTTTTTGAATTTGTTGTTCAGTGTTAATACCCTCTCATGAAGTGATGTTTATTTATATTTTATTGATTAGTAATACCCTCTCATGAAGTGATGTTTATTTATATTTATATTGATTAGTAATACCCGCTCATGAAGTGATGTTTATTTAATAATTTATATTGATTAGTAATACCTCTCACTGAAGTGATGTTTATTTAACATTATATTGATTAGTAATACCCGCTAATAAAGTGATGTTTTATTTAATATTTATATCGATGAGTAATACCCGCTAATAAAGTGATGTTTATTTAATATTTATATCGATTAGTCATACCCGCTCATGAAGTGATGTTTATTTAACATTTATATCGATTAGTATACCCGCTAATAAAGTGATGTTATTTAATATTATATCGATGAGTAACCCTCTCATAAAGTGATGTTTATTTAATATTTATATCGATTAGTATACCCGCTCATGAATGATGTTATTTAACATTATATCGATTAGTCATACCCGCTAATAAAGTATGTTTATTTAACATTTATATTGATGAGTAATACCCTCTCATAAGTGGTTTATTTAACATTTATATCGATTAGTAATACCCCAATAAAGTGATGTTTATTTAAATTTATATTGATTCGTAATACCGCTAATAAAGTGATGTTTATTTAAATATTTATAATCGATTATTAATACCCTCTCATGAAGTGATGTTTATTTAATATTATATATTGATTAGTAATACCCGCTAACAAAGTGAGTTTTTAATATTTATATTGATAGTAATACCGCTCATGAAGTGATGTTTATTTAATATTTATATTGATTAGTAATACCCTCTCATGAATGATGTATTTAATATTTATATTGATTCGTAATACCGCTAATAAGTGATGTTTTATTAATATTTATATCGATTAGTAATACCCTCTCATGAAGTGATGTTTATTTAATATTTATATTGATTAGTAATACCCTCTCATGAAGTGATGTTTATTTAATATTATATGATTAGTAATACCCTCTCATGAAGTGATGTTTATTTAATATTTATATTGATTAGTAATACCCTCTCATGAAGTGATGTTGATTTAATATTTATATTGATTAGTAATACCCTCTCATGAAGTGATGTTTATTTAATATTTATATTGATTAGTAATACCCTCTCATGAAGTGATGTTTATTTAATTTTATATTGATTAGTAATACCCTCTCATGAATGAGTTTATTAATATTTATATTGATTAGTAATACCTCTCATGAAGTGATGTTTTATTTAAATTTATATTGATTAGTATACCCTCTCATGAAGTGATGTTTATTTAATATTTATATTGATTAGTAATACCCTCTCATGAAGTATGTTTTTTAATATTTATAGATTAGTAATACCCTTCATGAAGTGATGTTTATTTAATATTTATATTGATTAGTTAATACCCGCTCATTGAGTGATGTTTATTTAATATTATATTGATTAGTAATACCCTCTCATGAAGTGATGTTTATTTAATATTTATATTGATTAGTAATACCCGCTAACAAAGTGATGTTTATTTAATATTTATATCGATTAGTATTAGTAATACCCTCTCATGAAGTGATGTTTATTTAATATTTATATTGATTAGTAATACCCGCTCATGAAGTGATGTTTTGTTGATATTTGTATCGATTAGTAATACTTGTTCATAAAGTGATGTTTGTTTAACATTTATATTGATTAGTAATACACTCTCATGAAGTGATGTTTATTTGATATTTATATCGATGAGTAATATCCTCTCATATCCTCTGGTGATGGGGCATTATTTTGTGCCAAAGACCTGACCTGGGTACCCCCAGCACGTGTGTAAAATTTATTGGAGATTGACTCTGCCTTTTTTGATTCTATAGTTATCAGATGTACCCACACATGTATATCCTGTGTGTGTCCACGTCACTGAGGTATACATATAACTGGAGCGCACTGGGCCATGATCAGTAGGCAGCGAGTGGCACCAGCCTGACTGCCATTTAGGAATAGCCCAGGAGGAGGGGCTGGTCAGCTGCACTGGTTTCAGTGAAACAGATGGTGTTCTGTGATTTACTTTTACTATTATAATTTTTACTGCAATAACAGGCATTCCCACGAGTGCAAAGTGACCAAAAGCATCACTTTTTGCAGGTAAGGGAATGTTATTTTATATGAAATAAGATTTTGAAATGTTTAACTATTATTATTATTTTTTGCCCACACTCACAAACTGAAGAGCAGGGTTAAGCAATTGCCTGCGTTTGTGTGTGTGCCTAGAACGAACGTACGTACATATGTGCGTATCTGCATTTTGTTGTTCCTTTTTTTGCAGCAACTGCTTGTCGGATTGACACACAATTTTCACCATAGGTGCGATTCCTCATCTAGCATGTCTTAGTAATCGTCATAGGTCACATGGTGTGGCAGCTGTGTTGTAAAAAAGGAGAAATGTTGGACGTTTGTATCTCCAAAACTGCTGCATGGAAAAAATTGAAACATGGCAAGTGTTTCCCATGGGAATAAGTGATTATTTATTTATTTTTGGTTCGAGGTTCCCTCATTATGATGTCCTAATTGCATGCGTAGAATGCCACATCCGATCGGTATGAAAATTTGAGGGTCATTGAGGGAGAAATTGGTCAACAGCAAAAAAAAATTATGACGTCATCGGTCACGTTGATTCGGCAGCCATATTTAAAATAAAATAAAAATCCTTCAAAAATCGTCTTCTCTGAAACGGCTAAACAGATCGAGGCGAAATTTTACAGGCCTATCCACGAGAAACAAAACGTTCCCCACCTATGATGTCATCGGTCACATGGCTTGGCAGCCATATTGAATTTACCCGAAAACCTTAAAAAAAATTCCAGAACGGCTGAACATATCAAGGGGAAACTTCACACATGTTCCCCAAGCGTTGGGGGTACCGGGGTGTTCATGAATAATTGATCGGCCACATGGTTTGGCAGCCATAATGGATTGAAGCAAAATGTCAATTCTCTCTCTTGAATTGCTGCATTAATGGACGTGAAACTTCAAAATTATGATCTTGTGGTGATGTGGAATATGTTTTAAATTTCAACCTGATTGAAATTTCAACCTCCACCCCCCTGAGTTGATTCTTGGTGGTCTGGCAGCCAGAATTATTATGGTCTGGCAGCCAGAATTATTTAATTCTTTGAATCTGCGTTCTTTTTGATTTTTAGCTCACCTGGTTCGATGAAACTTGACCACAACCTTCATCACCCATTATGTACCAAATTTTGTTCATGGGATGAAAAAACAAAATCGGGCCCTTGGGTGTTTTACGAGGGCGGTGGTTGCCTCCCCCCTCTCCCCCCAAAATAGCTATTTGCTTTCTTCTGAGAAACTACACATGCAATTCTGATGAAACATGACCACAATCTTCATCACCAGTGATGTACTGAAGTTTATTCATGGCATTAAAAAGAAATCGGGGTCTGAGGGGATTTATGGGGGGGAGGGGTTTCTGCCGCCCCAAAAGAGGTATTTGCTTTCTTCTCAAACCACATACACAAATTTGATAAAACTTGACCACAACCTTCATCCCTGTGATGTAGCAAAGCTTGTTCACACCTTTAAAAAAAAAAAAATTGGGGTTGAAGAAGATCTGTTTGGGTGTGGGGGGGGGGGGGGAGGAGGGTTTCCCACCCCCAAACTTGGTATTTGCTATAACATTGGTTCATTGCTACATTTTGCTGATTCCATCCCACGTTGACTTCCTCCTCAGTATCATTATTCTCCCAGGTGAGCACCCAGGGGTATTACCCCTATTTTGTTAAATCCCATTCTGAATTTAAATGAATGAAGAGGATGTTAATGGGTCAGATGTCCGATCAAAGCGGGAAGTCTTGGTACCTGATCATAAATGGCAGCAATTATAAAGTGGCAGTTCTTGTGTTTTCGAGTGTACATCGAAAACTGTTCAACAGAGGAAAATGAAACTTTACCACATGTTACATGACCAGTTGATATCGCACATATTGACTGTACATTGAGGAGGAACATTGTTATGGACTTTGTTCCAATTTATTGAGGATCTCAAACTCAATTATTCTTTCACTGAAACCAACTCACCTTCACACTTCTGATTTACCAAAATCAGACTCTCCGTTTTGTCAGTCACCTTCGTAGCTCTATTACAAGGCTCTAAAGGAAAACAAACAAAAGTTGAAATGTGAATTAATCTGTTGAAGTCAGCGTTCATCACACTCAGCTGCGCCTGTACCTCTCGCGTTCTCGTGAGGGGAAGGTATTACAACATGCCGGCTGCTTGGCCCCGGAAGTGTGTGCTGCAGGTTCGCTCCAGTTATATCTGCAGTGCCTATAGAAGGTCGACACCCCCATTCAAAATTTTCATCTTTTGTTGCCTTGTAGCCTGGAAGTAAATTACATTAAATCAGACTTCTTTTTTTTCCACCTTTATTTACACATCATAATGCACAACTTACAAGTGAAAAACAAATTATACAAATTTCAGAAAATTAAAAATACAAAACTAGAATATATCATCCACCCCCCTGAGTTAATTCTTGGTGGAAGCACCTTTGATAGCAATTACAGCTGTGATTCTCTTGGGATAGGTCTCCACCAACTTTGCACACCTTGATTGGGCAATATTTGCCGATTCTTCTGGACAAAACTGTTCAAGCTCAGTCAAGTTGCACGGAGAGTGTTGATGGACAGCAATCTTCAAGTCTGACTGGGCCACTCAAGGACATTTATCTTTTTGTTCTCTCGCCAATCCATTTTATCTTTGGCTGTGTGCTTCAGGTCGTCGTCCTACTGAAAGGTGAACTTCTGTCCCAATTTCAGCTTTCTTGCAGAGGGCAGCAGGTTTTCCTCTGTGATATTTCTGTATTTTGCTCCATCCATTTCCCCTTCTATCCTGACAAGTTCCCCAGTCCCTGCTGATGAGAAACATCCCAATAACATGATGCTGCCACCATCATGTTTCACATTTGGTTTAATTAATTAAAAATACAAAACTAGAATATCTTGGTTGGATAAGTATCCACCCCCCTCATAATAGCAATTGTAAATTAGCTCAGGTGTAACCAATCACCTTCAAGATCACACACCAAGTTAATTGGCCTCCACCTGTGTTAAATTGTTGTGATTCTGATTATTTCAGAACATAATCAGCTGATCCTGTTGGTTTCTTCTGCTGGGTGCTGCATTTCACAGCAAAGAATCAACCATGAGCACCAAGGAGCTTTCAAAAGACCTCCGGGATAAAGTTGTCGAAAGGCACAGATCAGGGGATGGGTATAAATATATTTCAAAGAGCTTGAATATCTCTTGGAGCACAGTCAAGATGATCATTAATAAGTGGTACACCAAGACCCCGCCAAGATCAGTCCGTCCCTCCAAACTGGATGACCAAGCAAGGAGACTGATCAGAGAGGCCACCAAGAGGCCAATGGCAACTTTGAAAGAGCTACATGCCTTTATGGCAAAGACTGGTCACTGTGTACATGTGACAACAATATCCCAAGCACTCCACAACTCTGTCTTGTTTGGGAGGGTGGAAGAAGGAGCCATTACTCAAAAAAACCAAGGTGTAAAATTTGTCAGAATTGACAGACATGTTCGAGTGTTTAACCAGGTTGTGATTATTCAAGGTTTGAGGAGAGGGAAGAGGCTGCAGCCTGGCTGGTTGAATGATGAGGGATATCACGGCACAGGGTGGAGTCATCAGTAAATAAATAAAGAGGATTTTTTCAGTCGAACACTGGGATATCGATGTATAATCAGACCGGGATTTGAACTCAGGTTAGACAGATTAGAGGCTTATGTGCATATTCGAGGTCGACACCATTTTTTAGCTCGCCTGTTCAAAGAACAGAGAGCTATAGCGATACCCCCGGCGTGAGCGTGAGCGTCAGCGTCAGCGTGAAAATGTTAAAATTTTTGGTGCAAGTTATTTTTTCCTTTCTAATGTTTTTATCTACCACACTATTTTTTATACGCCCGATATATATATATATATCGGGCGTATTATGTGATACCGGTCGTCCGTCCGTCTGTCTGTCTGTCCGTCGTCCTGTCCGCACTCTAACTCCCAAAGTTTTCAACTTTCACGTTTCATATTTGGTACATAGGTACAGACTGTGGAGACGGTGAGTCGCGACATACGTTCGTCATCTAAAGTGGTTGCCATGGCAACCAGGATGCTGTTTTCCATGTAGTTGCACAATTCTGTATATACCTTCTTGTTCGGGCGTATATTGTGCTCACTTGCGCTCTTGTTACTGATTACATATAAAAAAATACATATATTGCTTTAAAATTATTTTGATCAGACTTCACTGCAATGCTTATAAAAAAATATTAATTATTAGACGAGTCTTTTAAAAACGATAAATGTATAAAGAGGCGAGCATTGGGTGGCTTTGACACCAACTCTGGTTTTTTGTTAGTGTGGATGTTTGCCGCTCGGTGTCGCTG
Source organism: Eptatretus atami (assembly GCA_035128595.1). Lineage (NCBI taxonomy): Eukaryota > Metazoa > Chordata > Myxini > Myxiniformes > Myxinidae > Eptatretus > Eptatretus atami. The sequence continues at coordinate 3,648,169 of CM068962.1, forward strand.
TTTGACCACTTCATGGATAAACTTGGTCTTTGCTACCAGAGACCTCGTCATGTTCCGGCTGATGCTCTTTTCACTTGGCACTTGGTTATCTTATCGGCTGCATGATTGGAACGTGATTTGCTGAATCCTTATATAAAACAGAAAAGGTCTGTTTGCTTGCTCACTGCATGAGCATCAATTGAATTGTCAATGTCACGTCAACACCGCGAGAGAACTCCCGGAGAGGGTTTGCAATCTTACACACACAACAAAACGACTCCCGAGAGGGTCTGCAATCTGCACACCACACAAAACGACTCCCGGAGAGGGTCTGCAATCTTACACACCACAGAAAACGACTCCTGGAGAGGGTCTGCAATCTTACACACCACACAAAACAACTTCCAGAGAGGGTTTGCAATCTTACACACCACACAAAACGACTCCCGGAGAGGGTCTGCAATCTTGCACACCACACAAAACAACTTCCAGAGAGGGTTTGCAATCTTGCACACCACAGAAAACGACTCCGGAGAGGGTCTGCAATCTTGCACACCAACAAAACGACTCTCGGGAGGGTCTGCAATCTTGCACACCACACAAACGACTCTCGGGGAGGGTCTGCAATCTTGCACACCACACAAAAAACACTTCCAGAGAGGGTTTGCAATCTTACACACCACACAAACGACTCCCGGAGAGGGTCTGCAATCTTGCACACCACACAAAACAACTTCCAGAGAGGTTTGCAATCTTGCACACCACAGAGAACGACTCTCGGGGAGGGTCTGCAATCTTACACACCACAGAAAACGACTCTCGGGGAGGGTCTGCAATCTTACACACCCACAAAAAACGACTCTCGGGAGGGTCTGCAATCTTACACACCAAGAAACGACTCTCGGGGAGGTCTGCAATCTTACACACCACAGAAAACGACTCTCGGGGAGGGTCTGCAATCTTGCACACCACACAAAACGACTCTCGGGGAGGTCTGCAATCTTACACACCACAGAAACGACTCTCGGGAGGGTCTGCAATCTTGCACACCACACAAAACGACTCCCGGAGAGGGTCTGCAATCTTACACACCACACAAAACGACTCCCGGAGAGGTTTTGCAATCTTACACACCACACAAAACGACTCTCGGGAGGGTTTGCAATCTTACACACCACACAAAACGACTCTCGGGGAGGGTTTGCAATCTTACACACCACACAAAACGACCTCGGGGAGGGTCTGAAATCTTACACACCACAGAAAACGACTCCTGGAGAGGGTCTGCAATCTTACACACCACAGAAAACGACTCTGGGAGGGTCTGCAATCTTGCACACCACACAAAACGACTCCCGGAGAGGGTCTGCAATCTTACACACCACAGAAAACGACTCCCGGAGAGGGTCTGCAATCTTACACACCACACAAAACGACTCCCGAGAGGTCTGCAATCTTACAACCAACAGAAAACGACTCCCGGAGAGGGTCTGCAATCTTGCACACCACACAAAACGACTCCCGGAGAGGGTCTGCAATCTTACACACACACAAAAACAACTCCTGAAGAGGTTCTGCAATCTCCCACCATCACCATACAAAACATCTCCTCGAGAGGGTTTGTAATCTCCTGGAGAGGTCTGTAATCTTGCACACCACATAGAATAACTCCTGGTGAGGGTCTGCAATCTCCAGGAGAGGGTGTGTAATCTCCTGGAGAGGGCCTGCAATCTTACACACCACACAAAAGAGCTCCTGAAGTGGGTCTGCAATTTCCAGGAGAGGGTCTGCAATCTTACGTACCACATAAAACAACTCCTGGAGAGGGTCTGCAATCTTACACACCACTCAAATGTCCCGGAGAGGGTCTGCTATTTCCCAGAGAAGGTCTGCAATCTCTGATTGCTCTTTCTCCTCTTCTTTTTTTGTGGGATTTCATATGGGGAAAAAGTCCCAATGGTGCCCCGTTTTTGATGGCCAGTGCCCTCCTTTCGATGGCGCCCAGAGCCGATTGCCCCCATCACCTCCCGAGTGTCTAACCGACTCCAACAGCATCCCCAAGTGTGTTTGTGTGGGAGATGATGCTTGTTGCTCACAGGTCGTCGTGCAGCATTTGCGTGCAGCGCTCGGTCTGCCTCGCTACCTCATCATGTTAGGCAGTTCTGTATCTATAAAAATAGAACTGTGCATCCTGAAGCTCACATGGATTCGCAGCAAGTCACTCAACCCCCCCTCCCCCACAGACTCCCAGAATCTTTTTTGTTTTTTCAATGCCATGAACAAACTTTGGTACATTACAGGTGGTGAAGGATGTGGTCAAGTTTCATCAAAATTGTGTGTGTAGTTTCGGAGAACAGGGCAAATACTAATTTTGGGAGGTCAACCCCCCCCCCCCATAGACCCCGTTAATGAGCGCAGATTTTGATGCGGTCAATCCATCTTCGTTTGGCATCAGATATGAAGCCTGTGGCCTAGTTTCATCAAAATTGTGTGTTTGGTTCAAACGATAATGACTGAAGTGTTTACGGATTCACTGACTGACTCACTGACTCACCTATGGACACAGCTCGATCGTATAAGCTCACCAAATTAAAGTCCAGGTGAGATAATAATCAATGTCAGTATGTCAGCCAGTGTTTCTTTCATGTGGTCCAATCGTCAGTCATTCAAGATGTAAACCCAGCAGATGTCAACCATTCTCGAGCCTGCTGATCAAGCTGTGCAAGAACGTTCCAACCTCCTACCAACTGGTGGATGGGACCTCTTCCACCAAGTATTCTGCAGTTTGGGGCTCTCCACAATCTCAACTTGCTGTGTCTGCCAGGTTCCAGGTATACATGAGAGCCTTAAAGCGGCCAATGCTTTTAACGTTGTCTGTTCAGGCGGCACCACTCCTTTCTTGGAATGGAAGTGGGTGGCAGATGCTGCAGTCTGCCTTCAGATTGCCTCCTTTTCCACTCTGAGAGGAGCCACTGTTGCCTGCTCTCTTAGCTGTCAGCCTCAACGTAATCAAACGGAAGATCAAGAAGGAACCCAAAGAAGTAAAGAGCAAAGATGGAGTCATCACGAGGAACCTGGATAGGATTTGGGATTCAGCCGCTACTCCACAACCCTCAAACCCATCCAGGCACGGCCAAGTGAGTTACAGAAAAATTTCTGCAAGAATTCATTTCTCCTTCGAGAGATAGATAACGAAAGAGAGGAACGGATAGTAAAAGAGATGAATGAGAAGAAAAAGCAAGAATTACAATGAATAAAGAGAATTGTGAAAGGAACAAGGAACAAAGATGTCGGGAAGAACCGGGACATATATTTCAGCAGTTACTCCCCAGGCTCAAACGCAGCAACGTGTACAAGCTACAAGGGGTCCGTCAGTGGGTCAGCACAGTCCGCACAGCATCAGGATATGGCACAAACGTGAGTGTTCATTCTGGAGAACTTGCTCAAGCAGTGGCTCAATCGTGTTCAGGGTGACCCTTTCAAAGAAACAATTTGAAGGGAACCGACAGGAGGGAGATCGGGTGGTAGCTCTTTGGGTCATTTTTCGGCTTGTTGGGCTTGGGGATCACGACAACCTTAACTCTCTTCCAGATGAGTGGGACTCAAGCTATTGCAAGGCAGTGTGGCATGAAGGTCCTCAACCAGTCTCGAAGATGAGAGCCTGCATGGATGAGCTGTTCAGCATGAATCTTTTCTGGGCCTGAGGCCTCACCACACTTGAGTTTATCAATTGCAGTCTGAAGTTCAGATGGTGAAACTTATTTGATGAGACCAAGATCAACAGATGGTGAATGCCTAATCTCCTGAAGTTTGGACTTGACATGGCAGGAGAAAGCTTTATCCGGCTGCGGATATTTGCCGTTGTTCATGAGTGTACGGACAATTAAATCCGGAGTAACAGGGGAGAGTTGTCGTTTTGCTGTTCTCCCAGTTAGGCGATTGATCAGTTGCCAGGTTTCGCTGCTTGAGTGGGTAAAATTGTTTGCTTTCAACAGCTTCTCGCCATCGTGACTTGCAAACCTCATCCAATCGGGATTTTAACTTGGATGGTGCATGAGAGGTTTCCTCCTCATTAGGTGCCTGGATAAAGGCATCGTCGAGCCTTTCACACTCAGGATCCTAGCCTGGAATGTATGTTGTGCGGCAGCCACGGGGAATGAAGGACTTTAAGGCTACACCGATTCCATGACAAAAATAAATATATGCCTCCTCAATGTTGTGGGAGTCTGGAGGAGGAAGTGTGGCCGCCTTGTCATCTGTCATTTCCCTGTAGCCATGCCAGTCCGCCTTGTGGAAATTCCATCTTTTAGTTGGAAGGGAGGGTGTTGGGGCGAATAGAGGGGCTCCCTTAATGAGGACAGGTCTGTGCTGGGAGTGTGGAAAGCGATTTGAAAACAGTCTTGTCGGTGTTGTGATGCTGTTGCCCTGGCACCACTCCAGATCGGGGTTTGTAGTGGTGTTCCAGCGGGTTGAGTGCAAAGTTTCTGGTTCACGACGATCAAAGAGAACATTGAGATCAGACTGGGATGCCCAGTTACAAAGTACCTCACTGTTTGCTGTGGTGTAGTTGTAACCCCAATCCCCATGTTGGCAATTGAAATCACCTGTATAAAGAACAGGGAGGGGGTGGTGCAGTGGGGAGGTCACCAGGTCGGAGGAGTACTGATGGTGGCTTGTACATATTGATGGTGTAGAGACCCTGTATTTTGATGATTAGAGTGAGGAGTTGACATTGCAATTACTGTCGTAGACAGAAGACTTGACGTAAGTTGCAATACCATGGTGCTAGCTCCCTGTGAAGGCTAGCAATGTATGTTTCCTTTACTTTCATCGCAAAGTTGTATTTCTTGGAGCAGCATCACAAGTACCTCCCTCCTAACTGGTTGATGTACCAAACTTTTTTCGATGATTGCAATGAGATTTGCAGTAGCTATGTGGTTGAGTGCATCGCGGTTAGAAGGTGTGATCCCCTCTTTATTGAGTTGCAGAATCCCTGGAACAGCAGTGTGGTAAGGGTTCATCTTGTTGAAAGAGACTCGTCCAAGGAGGTGTTTGCACAGCGTGCAGTAAGTAGGTCAAAGTTAGCTTTTTAAAAAAGCTGTTTACTTGCACCAGCCCTAAGTACTGGATAATCTGGTTACTGCTGGAATTTACTTCGGTACTCTGATGAAATACAGAGAAAATCTAAGGGGGACAGTCGTGTGGTGTGTCCTCCTCCCTATCCAAAACTATGAAACTTTGCATACATACTAAGGACTCCAAGGGAGTGCATGAGTGAAAATTGAGTGTTTGGGTTAATTAAAAACACCCCTTTTGAAGATAATTAACGGCCTTATTTAATTATATCCTTCATCGGGCGATCCTCTGCCACCCCACTGTCTGGGGTCTTAAGGCGTTTCCTGGGTAACTTAACTGGGGTCTGAAGCCGCCATGTTTATTGGCCTGCTCAACCATGCTTTCACTTAGAACAGACCGCAACGATTTCTTAACGATAAAGTTTTTTTTGTTTTCCGCTTTCCTCACTCATATTATCGAATGCCTGTTCATCATAGCCACTGTACAAATGGCTGGGTACATTGTAATGATTATAAACGCCCAGAGACGGCAGCATTCGTGGCTTTATTTCACTCCTGCACGTGCCATAACCTCAAGAATCTCTTCATCTCAGCCAAATTTCAAAATTTAAACTTCTTTTTTTGACCTCAGCAGCAGTTTATTACTGATAAAAAGTGCTCATTTGTCCAATTCGGACATTGCTTGGCATTCCGGGCATCTTCGGGTGCATGGTGTTTACACGACCGATTGGCGATTACTAATCGCTTGCAAATCCACATGTTCCTTATCAACCGTTTCATTGGAGTGCTTGCTTGAGTGCTTAAGCCACTTGGCGAGTGCTACACAAGCTGCTTGGTTGTTCCTTTCCGAGCCATGGCCTTACACGGCAAAAGTATTTGCACCGTTACTGAATATTGTCGATAGACTTGAAGAAAGTTCAGGTCCTACTCACCAGCGTTTGGCCCCACGTTGTCATGCAGGCCCTTGGGTGTGGCTCGCTCACTGAAAATGTGCAATTTGATTTCGACGTTTCCCCTTTTTGTTTGATCTTTCATTATACGGCTGATGACTTCTTCGACATAGATTGGTACATATAAAAAAAATTTAATGTTTCATTTTTTAAAGTTTCTTCAACCATTTCGTTGGAGTGCTTGTTTGAGCACTTAAGCCACTTGGTAAGCACTCTTCAAGCTTCAATGTCTTCAAGCTTCCATGGTGATACCGCGGCGCAGTTCACCATGGGGACGTCTCCGGAGTTCAGAAGGCAAAAGAATTGAGATGATTACAATGAGTAAAAAAAATGTTTTCAGTTGTTGCAAAGCAATAAATCGCCACATCACGGCAGTGTAGCAGAGAGGTGCACACGCTCGTTCTTAGCTGTCTTGTATGGGTTTGAATCTCGACTCAGCTATAAACTGTCATTCCGGTGTTTCACAAGCTGGGTGATTCATCAATGTGTGTGCCGTCTCTCGAATGGACGTTAAACTGGACGTCACATGTGCCAGAATCCCCCCTCTACTATCCCCCTCCTCACTCTCCTCTCCCTCCTCTCTCCCTGCTCTCTACCTCCCCTCCCTCCTCACTCTACCCTTCCGCCTCACTCTCACCTCCCTCCTCACACTCACCATGGCTCCTCTCAACTCTCACCTCCACTTCTCACTCGCATCCCTTCTCACTCGCACCTCCCTTCTCACTCTCACTCCCCACTTCATCCCACTTTCATCCGACTTCATCCCACTCGTCCCTCTCACTCCCTCCGTCTCTCTCCCACCCACTGTCCTCACTCTCCCCTCCATCCTCACTCTCACCTCCATCCTCACTCTCACCTCCCTTCTAACTCTCACTCCTCCTCACTCACCTCCTCCTCACTCTCACCTCCTTCTCACTCTCACCTCTACACCTCTCTCATCCCACTTTCATCCGACTCTCATCCCACCCCATCTCTCTCTCCTCTCCTTCGTCCTCTCTTCCTCCCTTCTCTCCTCACTCTCCTATCTCCTCACTCTCCCTCCCTTCTCACTCTTACCTTCCTTCTCATCTCACCTCCCTTCTCACTCTCACCTCCCTTCACACTCTCACCTCTCTCATCCACTCTCATCCACTTTCATCCCACTCTCATCCACTCCGCCCCTCTCCCTCCCATCCATTTCCTCTCCTCCTCCGTCCTCACTCCTCCCCTTCCTCTCCCTCTCTTCCTCTCTCCCTCTCTTCTCTCTCCCTCCTCTCTTCTCTCTCTCTTCTTCTTTTCTCTCTCTTCTCTCTCTCTCCTCTCTCTCCTCTCTCTCTCTCTCTCTCTCTCTCTCTCTCTCTCTTTCCTCTCTCTCTCTTCCTCTTCTTTATCGTTCTCTCTCCTTTCCTTCTCTCTTTCCTCTCCCTCTCTCTCTCCCCCTCCTCTCTCTCCTCCTCTCTCCCTCCCTCTCTGCCCCTCCTTAAGAAACCGTTCAGCGAAGCAACGGGTTGTATTTGCCAGTAAAACTATACCAATAAAAGTGTGTGTGTGTGTCCTCCATAATTCCAAAACCATGAAACCGAGCAGCCTGAAACTTTGCATGCATTCGAAGAAAACTCCAAGGAAGTGTAACAGTGAAAATTGGGTGTTTGGGTTAATTAAAACACCCCTTTTGAAGATAATTAACGGCCTTATTTAATTATATCCTTCATCAGGCGATCCTCGACCACCTCGCTCTCTGGGTCTAAAGGCGTTGCCTGGGTAACTTCGCTGGGTCTGAATCCGCCATGTTTTTTGGCCTGCTCAACCATGCCTTGACTTGGAACAGGCCGCAATGATTTCTTAACGATAAAGTTTTTTTTTCACTCTCCTCACTCATATCATCGAATGCCTGTTCATCATAGTTACGAATCGCTGTATAAATCGCTTTTGGAAGTGCTGTAGTTTTCAAATTAGGAGCTTGGAGCGATTTCATGCATTATATGATACGAGTTTCCACGATCTACTCTCACGGAGTAATCAAAGTATATCATCGAAATATTATTTCAATTTTGAGGATCGGATATCGCCCGGACCAAATAAGCTGTTGAAATCTGTTGCGAAATCTGATAATTTAAAGAAATAACGAGTCTTATAACTAAGCCGATATACCTATTTACTTTAAGCAAGCAAGGCTGTGTTCCCTCCTCCTCCTCCTCACATACACAACAAAATGTGAAGTTTCCAAAGTATTAAACTTATCTTTTTCTATTGTTTGGAGAATTATATTGAGTGAAAAATATTTTTTGGAACGTAACAAAATTAACCAGCTTCATTGAGCTCTATGATTTAACCCATTCACTGGTAGACCTTGCGCCCTGTCCCCCGAGGGATTGCCTATCCATAGTATCTAGCAGATCTATGTTTATATTTTCGGATGTTTCGCGAAGTGCTCTACAGGGAATCAAAGCAAATCTGGTTTAAAAAAACGGACATTAAAAAAAACAACTATATAACGTTTGCGCGGACCTCCAACCGATGTACCACGTGACACGTGCACAGACGAGCAGGAAAAATGGCGGATTTTCTGCAGTGTTTATTTCACGGGCGATTGAACTTTGCGATGTCTCCAGGGTTGTTCTGCATTGAGCTGAAACTCTTTTGTGGATGAAGTCATTTTATTTCATTAATTCACTGGATGAATTCACTGGAATCCTTTATGTGGATGAATTTGAATCGCTGGGTACATTGCAATGCTTTGAAACACCCAGAGACATCAGTGTTCATGGCTTGACATTTCGGGTATCTCCTTGGAGGTGTATGTTTAATGTGTTACTAATCGCCTGTAAAATGAGCCGTTTCTTATCAACTACTTTGTTGGAGTGCTTGCTCGGGTGCTTAAGCCACGTGTGTGTGTGTGTGTGTGTGTGTGTGTGTGTGTGTGTGTACATATGTGAGTTTCAGAATGTGAAATGGAGTCCTCCCAGGGTGGGCTCAAGGTTTCCACCTCCATTTCTGTTAGAGGGTCACGATTCATGGACCAAGCTGTGAAGTTTTCCGATTTCAAAGTTTTGTGTCGAGGGCTCTCAGGATCGACACTGAGCCCAGGACGGCTTCCAACTGCAGTTGGTTTGTAGTGATATTCCCAGGGAATTCCCGTGAGGTTCTTCATCATCACTGGTACAACTTTGGCATTCTTCAGCTTCCAGGATCTTTTCACTTCATTCTTGAGGTCTTGGTATTTGTTCATTTTCTTGATTTCTGCATCGTTTAGTCCAGAATCACTGCGATTAACACCTCAATTAGCAATTCCTTCTTCTTCTTTTTTTTTGTCCCCAAGCATGATATCTGGTCGCAACGCTTCGTTTTCGATGTTCACGCCTGATGGGATCATGAGGTCGTACGTAAGGGGTACTTCAATGTTTTCAGTGATTGCTTTTGGTTCATTCACTCACAAATTTTCTGGAACTGGAATATATCAAAGTTTTTGCAGATGTGCCAGCGGATTACTT
>CM068962.1:3669826-3677454 GCA_035128595.1 Eptatretus atami
AAAAAGACAGAAATGCCGGTGATTCCATTTATTTTGGATCCTTTTCACTTTGGTCAATAACGTTTGGATCGAGGAGAGATCGAAGTGGAACGACGGTGTAGTTCCTTACAAACACTGTAACACACCTTAAATGACGGTAAACAGACACCCGATTTTTGAAGGACGACCATTGAAAAATAAAACCTCAATCAAAAATCGGCTCGAGTAAAATTTTCTAAATATCTCGAAGTGTTTAATTCCGAAGTCTCGTTTCTCTACATTCAAAACTGAAGGACAAGTATTAAAAATACTGTACGCGGTTTTTCGGCCGCTGCACAGCAACGGGGGTTGCTAGGCAACGAAATTCAAACGCGCACATTCCCAGTATATATTCCACCTTTTGGCAAAGTTTCAATCGAATCGGTTCGCTGGTTCGTGCTGTGGAGCCTCGCGTTGCAGGACAACAAACACACACACAGACAGACAGCCGGAAAACCCGACAATAAGGGATATCTCATATATAGCGAATCCAATAAAGTGGAAGAAGCAGAAGACAAAGATGACAAGGACAAGGAATACTAATGAGGAATAAGACGACTGGCTGGTGCCATTCACCTAGTCCTGAAATGAGGAAAACCCTCTTCATAAGACCACTGTGAAGGTTGGGGTGACTTGGCCAGGCAGAAAAATAAATTTTCTTTCCCCGAAAGATGACGACTCTTAGTCTTGCTCCTACCCATTGACCAGCCTGACTAGGTAAGACCTACCACGAGCAAAGCTCCCGCTAGTATAACTCTCCGGGTCGCTGCAGCACACAAGCTTCCCCACTACGATCACCGTGGTATTCACAATCCGGGAAGAAATGACGTTCCTGTGATGATTGACACGGCTCCACGATCGTGCACATCATGTGATGCAAGCACCCCTGGTCAAGATTTTATAAGTAGTGTGCGATTCATGCTTCAACATGGAGAAATAGTCCAACCATCACGCTTACAAAACATCCAAAGTGGCAGGAATCAAGAGTTACACTTTTAGTATATGCTACATCCTATTTTGTTCTCTGAATACTCATGTTAATATTTTGGAACTTCCGACCTCGGAACGAAACTGAACGATAAATGGTCTCAGGTTGCAGCCTCGTGCTGTTCTGTTGAAAGTTACTTCATTGGTGCCATTGTGAACACACTTGTACACTTTCAAGCAAGGGAACAAGTTGATGAAAACCAATTTCACATATTCACTAATTTGAACTGTTGTGGTTTCTTGTAATTCACATTAATGTTATTGGTGTTGATTACTTCAATAATTCATTATTTATTGTACAAAAATCCACAAACTGTTTCCTGCATATTTTCTTTGTGATAAGTGGATATTACAAGCACATGATAATATAATTATGTATAACAAAAACCAAACTTTCATTGTCCTAATTAATTTTATATATAGTACTTGAAGGTAACGATGACATTAACTTGACCTTCACATAAATCCGAATTATTATCTGTCCTTATTGCACACTTCCAACTTCCCACAAATGTTTCATGAGGATTAGCAACACAAAAGTGAAAATTAGAACGACACTTGGTAGAGCGCATGCCTCCGCCAGGTTGAACAGTTTATGTTGTGGATCCCACTGATAGGCCGGATCTGCATCCAGACCTTAACCAAAAACTAATCAGCTTGTTCTTGTCACCTATCTAACTCTTCCACCAAGTTTTATCCTCATCCATCCAGCTTTTTGATTATTTTTTATTTTTATTTTTTGAATATGCCGTATATTGCTTTTGGCCCCATCTCGGTGGTGAAGTATGACTTAAGAATTATCCAATCTGGATCTTCACCAAAATCAAATCAATTAGTCCTTGTCAGAGACCTAACCTGTCCACCACATTTCGTCTGAACCCGTCGATAACTTTTTGAGATATCCTGCTCACAGACAGATGGGTGAAAACACAAACTCCATCCACATTCGGTGGTGGAGGTCATAACCCAGTCTTTTGCACAGCACAGGTGTGTGTGTGTGTGCGTGCGTGCGTGCTTTGATGGCCGCACTGGTAGAGAACTCCGAAAACCCAACGTGTCTATAAAAGACCACAGACGCTGTCTACAGAACCCACCTCTGATATTCGTGCCCAAGGTTGGTACCGGTGAGATGAATGAAGCAGATGGGGACCTGTGCCTGTGACTGCGTAATGCCTACTAATTGGCCGAGCGAACCAACGCTACGTGTCACACTATTGTCTATCGTTTCAATTCACTGGACAACAAAGATTTTGCAACTGGGGTAGATGCACATGTTCTAGAATAAATAAAGTACGCTGATTCTGAATCTGAAGTCAGAATTTTTCTCAGCACGTCAGGATTTTGAGTTGTATACATGGTCCAATTACAGTAGCTTGCCCTGGTAGGTGATTTTGAGTGATCATAAATTGTTATTTTTTGTATTTTTGGTTTCAGTTATAGCTGTTAGGGTTAGGGTTGTAGAATATTATTTCTCATAAAAAGAGCTTTAGAATGCACTTTAAATTATTAAAAATCGATGAAAACTGACCAAGCTATGAATTAAAAAGTAAAATTTCCCACGTGGCATTACAATTTTTAACTAACTCTAACCCTTATGAACAACTTTGTAAAGGCATTGGATCATGATGGTAATGGCTTCCAATATCTCAGAGAGAAGTTTGGCGCAGAGAAAACTGATGCTGAACTCAAAGCAGGCATTTTTGTTGGGCCCCAGATCCGAGAACTGACGTGTGATCCCGAGTTAAAAATAAACAGAACCCATTTGAGTTTGCAGCATGGGACGCATTTGTGTTGGTTGTGCAGAACTTTCTTGGGAACCATAGAGCTGAGCAGTATGCGGAATTGGTGGACGACATGCTAATGGCCTATGAGCGAATGGGCTGGAGGATGTCTCTTAAAATGCACTTCTTACATTGTCATCTTGATTTCTTCCCATCTAATCTGGGTGAGGTAAGCAATGAGCATGGCGAAAGGTTCCACCAAGACATTTCAGTCATGGAAACCAGGTATCAAGACCGATTCATCCCAAACATGATGGGTGATTACTGCTGGTTCCCACAACGGGAGATCAATTCCACACACAAGCACAAGAGCAAGTGTCTCTCACACTTCTGAACACGTCTGAACAGTGCCGACGCTGACTATATTCAAAGGAAGAGTGTAAACGTGAAGTGTTGTTTCTGAATCGCTCACAATGGGGCAGATTTCCTCATCAAATTTACACCCTCCCTTAGATTACCATGTTCTAATGTTTTATTCACTTCTTTTTCTGCAACTTGTTTATGTTCTTTGTTTGTATACCTCACATTATACACGGAGATCAATCATTGTTATCTGAATATGACGTGAAAGTAATTACTAAGCACTGATGTTCGATGTACAATGTGGCGATCTGCAATAATAAAGTATCGGACATAGCATGCTGGGTATCATTAATACATACGTACACATATTTTGAAAACCTGAGGTGCTGGCTAAATTCTGATGAAAGATTTGAAATCAGCAGCCCAGATTTATCCAAGAACACCTGCCCTTTGTAGCAGACAAAAAGTTTTTTGTTGTTGTTGTTGCCCAGTGTTTATTCTCTTGAACCAATTGCTCCAGGAGCACTATCCCAGATCAAACCCGAGCAGGATAGGTCAAGACATGAAATCAACTCCTTCATTAATTTATTTAGCACCAAGCAATAGAGCGGGAAATTGGCGGGAGGAATGGCAGTTGGGGAATTCAAACGGGAAAATTCCGGGAGAAATCAGGATGGGACAACGCAAGTCAAATAATCTATTTACAAGCATGTATACATTTCCATTATCTCCTTGGTGATAAAACATGCCCTTGGATGCCTTACAACAATGACTCTGCACTTATGCAATAAATAGATCCAGATACCTGAAGGAGGAAAAGAGAGTGTGAGAAGAGGGGTTAATAAATTCAGAGTACTAGAAGCACCCGCTCCCTACGGGAGCAGTCAAGGGGGTCGTATTATTATATTTATGCCTATTTTACTCCAAGTAAAGGGGTCCCAGGATTACACACCCAAAAAATGGTTGTGATCGGTTCAGCTGTTTTAGCGGTACCTGGGAACAGACAGACGGACGGATGGTGAATTATAGTAAGATGAGAGATGAAGTGTGGGGTCTACGACACACATACAGTACCTTCAGTAACCTCGGCAGAGACTACCGTATCCACTGCTCGGCGGTTTGGGCTTGCCTCGCTCCAGACTTCTTTCTCCACTGTGGCAGCATCCAAACGTGTGGGGAGATCGTGTGGATCTCATGCCACCCAATTTGCCCGTTTAAATAATTTATAAGCCAATCTAATAAGCGCTATATATCCTGCTCCTGATGGTGACATAAGTTTTCATCAAATGTGGATTTATTCACAGCAGAAGAAGAGTGAAGAAGGCACAGGTGCTCAACTGTAATCACAGTCGGTAAGTAAATTATAAACGATGCGTCCCGAAACCAGGATTACCTTAACGGTCACATCTTATCACATTCACTCAGGGAACACGGGACTTAGAAGGGGATCGACGAGACAAAGAATCTGTCTTGCTCGGCACAACTCATGCATGTGATGTGAGTCCGTCATTTGGCGTGAGCTCGCTCTTCAACCCAATCGACTATTGAATTCCTGCTCAGGTGTGCAGCGGTTTGGTGCAGGTCTTGGCTTCTCTGACCCTCATGTGCTTCTCTCTCTCTCTCCGGCACCTCCTGCACTCTCTGCCCTGAAGACCCACTGGAACTTGTTCACACACACCACACTGACAAACTCAGCAGCCAGCAACTAGCACACAAACAAACCCTGCCAAGGCCAAAAAGAGAGAGAGAGAGAGAGAGGTTTTTTTATTTTCTTCTCTTCTTTCATGCTCATTGGCTGACGCAGTCATCCAGATCTCCATATATGGGCTGGTTTTTAGCCCACTTGGTGGCCCCACGCTGGGTCCTGCAATCGGGCCGTGGGCCACACTTATTGGCTGTCACATTGAGAAGAATTGCCATTTAAGGACAGATATTACATCAGGGAAGGTTTCAGAATATGTGGGGATGAGACAGATACTTGTGCGGGGGAGACGAGAGCTTTCTATTGCAATGTACAGGGGCGGACTGGGTATATACAGTAAACTAGCCCTTGTTGGCGCCTGGGACCGGCCCGCCCACAGTCTGCGGAGCCACGGCAGGCCTGACCTAACACTGCTGGTGCCGAAGGCACGAAGTTACTGATGTGGTGTCTTCGGTGCGGAGATTTTGGAGGCAAAATGCACGATTCTGGCCAATTTCTGACCCGTGACTTCCGTTTCAACTCCAAGCAATTATTCAAGACTAGTTCGGATATCTATTCTGGGTTGTATGAATGCATGATGATGACACTTCATTGGAGTGGGAAAGTAAAAACGCTCACAAGAAATAGACAAAACGAGCACTGAAGAAATAGCATTATGATTCATGATGATGGATTCTATGCATGGTTTGATTTGATTCATGATTGTGGATTCTATACACATCGTTTGATTTGATTCATGATGATGGATTCTATACACATCGTTTGATTTGATGCATGATTGTGGATTCTATACACATCGTTTGATTTGATTTCACGATGATGTATTCTATACACATCGTTTGATTTCACGATGATGGATTTTATACGCATTGTTTGAATTGATTCATGATGATGGATTCTATACACATCGTTTGATTTTATTCATGATGATAGATTCTATACACATTGTTTGATTTTATTCATGATGATAGATTCTATACACATCGTTTGATTTGATTCACGATGATGGGTTCCATACACATCGGGGGCGTTCCATGTCAAGTGTACACATTTTTCAGCGAAATTTTGACACATCGTCTCAGATTTCACTCTTTTGTTGTGCCGTTTGTATCCACGGTAAAACATTATGTGTCAATTTTCAGACCTGGGGCGCCATTTTAGGGCCCCAAATTTGGGTGCCCCGGTTGACCCACAATCTTCCAGTGCCATATCACAGGTTGTAGTGGTTCGATTTGGATGATCTTGGTATCAAAATGCTCATAAAAGCAAGATCTTTCGAATCGCGTAAAGTAAAATCACTCAAACAGTAATTCAAAAAGTTATAGTTTGGGGCGCCATTTGACCTTGGGCCGCCCCCCCCCAGCCAAACCGATGATCACGATTTTTTTGTGCGAGAATACCCCTTCATATACTCCAACACCTCAGCATAAGTGAAAATGGGATCTCAATGGGTTCAAGTGTGATGATGGTTTTATTGTTCGGGGTCCACATATCACTAATTCTTGATTCGACATTGGGAGACGTTTGCCGTCATCGTTCCAATGACGTCACCTGCTGGCAGGTGACTTTATGTCTGAAATTGACAATCATCATCTCTGGACTATTATATATATATATATATATATATATATATATATATATATATGTATGTACGAGGTGTGTTCAAAAAGTATCCAACCTTAATTTTTCGTGCGTAAACAAATGAAGCTAGGGAGCGTGGTTTGGTGCACGTATGTAGGCGATCCTAATCCGTATGCGTGAATATTTTCCCGCCTGCAGAAGCTGTCAGTCGCCGACAGACCGCCGATGAGTGAGGAAGTGTAAGTGAGTGCCGTCGGATTTTCGTTTTTGACAAAATGACTTAAAAACTTGAACAACGCTACTGCATCAAATTTGTGTAAAGCTTGGCGATTCCCAAGTGAAACGATCCGCAAGATTCAACAGGCCTTTGGGAACGAAGCAATGGGCCACACAGATAAAAGAGTGGTACAACCGCTTCAAAGATGTCGCACATCAGTGGAAAGTGAAGCACGTTCTGGTAGGCCTCAACATCCCGAAATGAGATCGTCATTGACCAAGGGAGGACCCTGCTGATGCAGGATCGTCTAATCACAATCAGAGAACTTGCAGATGAGGCGGGGTCAGCATTGGATCCGTTCATTCCATTGTGACTGAGGATTTGTGCTTAAGGAGAATCTCAGCGAAGTTCTTGCCAAAGCTGCTAACGATCGAGCAGAGCAACTCCGTTTGGAGATCGCACAGGACATGCTGGAGATTGTGAACAGCGATCCCAACTTCTTCGACACAGTGATCACTGGTGATGAGACCACAGTGATCATATTTTGTCAAAAACGAAAATCCGACGGCGCTCACTTACACTTCCTCACTCATCGGCGGTCTGTCGGCGACTGACAGCTTCTGCAGGGGAAAATATTCACGCATACGGATTAGGATCGCCTACATACGTGCACCAAACCACGCCTCCTAGCTTCATTTGTTTATGCACGAAAAATTAAGGTTGGATACTTTTTGAACACACCTCGTATATTATATACTGTATATATATATATATTATATATATATATATTATATATATATATATATATATATATATATATATATATATATATATATTGCATCATTTGCAAAAATTATTCTGCCTATTGTGTCTATTGATTTTTAGTGTAAGTTTTTTGTATAACAATCATCGAATTAAGTTATAAATGGGATAATCTCAGTTTTTGCATATTTTTGCAGTCAGCATGGTGACTGAAGATCGAAAGGAGTTCCGAAAATATTGTTGCGATCCGTTCAGCTGCCATAAAACGAAACAACGA
>CM068962.1:3688475-3699493 GCA_035128595.1 Eptatretus atami
AGCTCAATCTGGCAGCGGAACGGCCCCAAGTAAGTTTCTGATATTATTCATATAGCTTGTAACACGGTATAAAGAATGACAGACTATTTCGCCGCTGGAATACTGGTGACAGACGCAAATTAGATGCCGCGAAAATCACGCTAGCTCAACCGAACAGCGGAACGGCTAAAACCAACGCAGAATGCTAAGGCTATCAAAAATGCTCATAAAAGCAAGATCTTTTCGAATCGCGTAAAGTAAAATCACTCAAACAGTAATTTCAAAAGTTTTATAGTTTGGGGCGCCATTTGACTTGGGCCCCGCCCCCCCCCCGCCCAAACGGATATCACCGATTTTTTTTAGTGCGAAGGAATTTACCCCTTCATATAACTCCAACACCTCAGATAGTGAAAATGGGATCTCAATGGGTCAAGTGTGATGATGGTTTTATTGTCGGGGGTCCACATATCACTAATTCTGATTTCAACATTGGGAGGGACGTTGCCCGTCATCGTCTCTCAATGACGTCACTGCTGGCAGGTGACTTTATGTCTTGAAATTGACAATCATCATCTCGGACTTTATATATAATATATAAATATTATATATATATATATTATATTTATATATATATGATTGTACGAGGTGTGTTCAAAAAGTTATCCAACCTTAATTTTCCGTGCGTAACAAATGAAGCTAGGGATGGCGTGGTTTGAGGTTGCACGTATGTAGGCGATCCTAATCCGTTGATGCGTGAATATTTCCCGCCTGCCAGAAAGCTTGTCAGTCGCCGACAGACCGCCGATGAGTGAGGAAGTGTAAGTTGAGTGCCCGTCGGATTTTCGTTTTTGACAAAAATGACCTTTAAAAACCTTGAACAACGCTACTGCATCAAATTTTGTGTAAAGCTTGGCGCATCCCAAGTGGAAACGATCCGCAAGATTCAACAGGCTTTTGGAACGAATAAAAGCAATGGGCCACCACACAGATATAAAAGAGTGGTACAACCGCTTCAAAGCATGGTCGCACATTCAGTGGAAAGTGAAGCACGTTCGTTGGGGTAGGGCCCTCAACATTCCCGAATGAGATCGTCATGACCAGGGAGGACCCTGTGAGGGCAGATCGTCTAATCACAATCAGAGACTTGCAGATGAGGCGGGGCCCGTTCGAGCATTGGATCCGTTCATTCCATTGTGCTGAGATTTGTGGCTTAAGGAGAATTTCAGCGAAGTTTTGCCAAAGCCTGTGCTAACGATCGAGCAGAGCAACTCCGTTTGGAGATCGGCCACAGGACTGCTGGGAGATTGTGAACAGCGATCCCAATTCTTCGACACAGTGATCACTGTGATGAGACCACAGTAGTGATCCATTCAGTTTTTGTCAAAAACTAAAATCCGACGGCGCTCACTTCACGTCCTCACTCATCGGCGGGTCTGTCGGCGAACTGAAGCTTCTGCAGGCGCGGGAAAAAATCACGCATACGGGATTAGGATCGCCCCCTACATACGTGCACCAAACCACGCCTCCTAGCTCATTTGTTTGATGCACGAAAAAATTAAGGTTGGGATACTTTTTGAACACACCTGCGTAATATATTATACTGTATATATATATATTATATTATATATATATAATATATGCATCATTTGCAAAAAATTATTCTGCCTATGTGTTATGATTTTTAGTGTACATTTTTTGTTTTTATAACAATCATCGAATTAAGTATAATGGGATAATCTCAGTTTTGCATATTTTTGCCAGTCAGCATGTGACTGAAGATGCGAAAGAGTTCCGAAAATATTGTTGCCGATCGTTTCACTGCCATAAAACAGAAAACAACGACAAAGGGGATCTTCGCAATGTTTGTCAAATGATATTTTGATGAAATTTTCTGGCAAAAGGTGAAAAAAGATGAAGCAGACTTTGTACCTTCGTTGCAGAAAAAAACTTTTCTCAGTTGTTCACCAGAGCGTATTGAAAGAATCATCTTCGACCAGTTCGAATTATCATCAAGAAGGTACTATCGAAGGCATTGCAGATCTATTTCGAAAAAAACAGATGAGACAGGAGGTTTTTGAGCGAAGAAGCAGAAGTTGACCTATTAAACCCACGTCAGTTATCGATGATAGGGAAAGCCCATTCGACAAACGAAAGCGGAAAGGAACCATGGGTACGTCCTTGAAAAAGCGAAGTAAAGCAGCTGGGTTTACTATTTCAAATCGGACGATGGCAAATTAAACCACGATTCGTTCACGATTATAGTCAGGAATGCAATATCACGACGTTGTACTTCAAGTCCACCTCTTCCAAAGAATGGCTCATTGAACACTTGAAATCTAGCTTTGGAAAATGCTTACAGAAGAACTTTACTATTTATCAGCGGTTTTGCGCTGGCCAATATAAGAATTGTTAAACCTTCATTAAACCTATGTCTCTAAATCGAGTATGGTATTGACGCAGATGGCATTTTTTTGCCACAAAGTCATGGCAAGGGCCCTTCAGATGGCGTGGGAGGTACAGTTCAACGAGAAAGCAACACGTAAGAGCCTGTGTAGCCCTTTACAACAGTCCAAATTATTTCTCCAAAGATCTTTTCGCCTTTGCTGGAAAATGGTTTGATGAAATGAAGTTCTGGTTTACGGATCCAAGAGGCGTATGACGAGGAAGAACGAAATCTGGAAGAAGGTTAAAAACGCCAAAGCCATAGCTGGAACTCAAAAACTTCATGCTTTCATCCCTATTTCTTGAACTGCTCTTCAAGTACGCGAGTTCAGCCTTAGCGAGGAACACCGTATCGGAGTCAGCTCATTTCAAAATTCTACACAACTTTTAAGCGGACAACTCTCAGGTTATGTCACGTGCACTATGATGGAAATGGGGCTTGCCTGCACATGGAGCCTTTTAGGACATCATGAAGTGAAAGTGATTTCTTTCATCCAAACGGGCGCAATAGTATCTTTTTTCCTGGACATTGAAGATCACTGATTGTAGACATTTCTGATATACTTCTAATTCCGTAGGAACCAAAAAACTGGCTTACAGGTAGAACCTATACAATCCGGTTTAAAATAAAAACACAGCTGTCAAATAAAAATATTGGTTGGCAAAAAATCTTGACTATATATGCCAGGAAAACCTTACTCAGTTACTATATGCTTCCAGTTCCCTGCCTGCATGTTATGTAATCTATATTATATTGACTTGGCAAATATTTCCCATTTGTGGAAGCAGAGGATACGCCTGGGGTCAGTTGCGTGGATGTGTGTTTGGTGTGGGGAGGCCCCTTGGCCCTTCGTAGGTGCCTCCGCTTTCACGATTCTTGTGGCTGCTCGTTGACGACCTGGGCGTCCGCCGTACGGTCCAACTGAGCTGCCCCCCCCCCATCCCCCCGCCTGCCCCCCCCCCGTACGCGGGCCGCCCCCACGCGTCGGATGCTCCGCACACTCACGTCGCTGCCGCCCCCCGACGTATTGTGTGTCCAGCACCCGAGTCCACCGAAACAATAAAACCATCATCACACTTGAACCCATTGAGATCCCATTTCATTTATGCTGAGGTGTTGGGAGTATATGAGGGTATTCTCACACGAAAAAATCGGTGGACCTCGGTTTGGCTGCTGGGAGCCGGGGGCCCAAGCGTCATAAGGGCGCCACCAAACTATAACTTTTTGATTACTGTTTCGGAGTGAATTATTTACGCGATTCGAAAGATCTCGCTTTTACGCAGCATTTTTGTACCAAGATTCATCCAAAATCGGCCCGCTTAACAACCTGTGATGTGGCCACTGGAAAGATTGGGGGGCAGCCGGTGGGCGCCCAATTTGAGGGGCCCCTAAAATGGGCCCCGATGGGCCACAGGTCTAAAAGTTGGTATTTTTGAGTTTTTTCACCAAGTGAATAAATGGGGGGGACCAACATATGGGGAAGAAATGAGGTATTTAAGTGTCGGCGAGGTGTTGTACACTTGACATGGAATGCCCCATCGTTTGATTTGATGCAATGATTGTGATCTGTACACATCAATTTGATTTGATTCATGATGTGGATTCTGTACACATCATTGATTTCACGATGATGGATTCCAGACACATCGTTTGATTTGATTCAGATGATGGATTCCTATACACGTAGTTTATTTGATTCACGATGATGCGATTCCATACATGTCGTATTGATCTTCATGCCATGATTGTGGAATCTGATACACATCGTTTGATTGATTCACGAGATAGCTTCTATACACATCGTTTTGAATTACATCATTTAGCTCAACATAAAAAAGGAATGACAATCGATCGGTAATATGGAGAGTGGTGTGTGTGTTCTTTTTTAATGGAGTTCTGTACTGGAGCGTTCTTATGTGGAATATGATACACCAAATGATCGTCATGGATCTCCTGAGATTGATCGGCTGAATTAACTACAGATTACCCAGAAAGAATCCCATGTTTTTTGACGTTCACCTTAAGTTGTATAGAGTACTTTAATGGTCCTTCCGTGGCATGGCATTCTATTTACCAAAACTAGAAGGCACTCTGTAGAGCCCATACCTCCGGGCCCCAATGTTAATTTGGCCTGACCCAGGAGAACATATGCGCCCGAATACGATTTTTGCAATATCATTGCCCACACACATATCCGGTTTTTTTTTTTTTTTTTGGGGTTTTTTTTTTTTTTTCCCCATTCTCTCAATGCTTGAAGAAGCAATTAAAATTAAATAATTTCGTTATCCAGATCGGATTTTGGATCTTCACAAAATCGAATCAATTTGTCGTTGGCCACCACACCCAACCTGTCCACCAAGTTTCATTCCAAATCCGTCCCAACTTTTGAATATCGTTAGCTATATTATGGAGGTTTTACCCTATTCTCTCAATTTGGTGAAAATCGCTGAAAAAAATTTATCGAACCCAGTATTCGGATCTCTCCCAAAATGAATAAAGTCTTTGCCTTGTCACACACCTAACGTGTCGCACCAAATTCATCTGGATCCGTCCACAACCTTGTTGAGGTATCCTGCAGGACAGACAAACAAACAAGAAGATAGTTCATCGCAGAACCACAATACTTTGGCAAAATCCATAAACCAAATTTGACCTCAAAAATAATTGTTGATGAAAATTCAATGACCAAATATGCAACCTCTTCTTCAAATATTTCAAGGATGAAACGGTATGAAAATCTGAGGATTTAGAAATCTCAACCTTTTTATTTTTTATTATTATCTTTTTTGAATACATTTCGAGGCTTGCATGAGAGCTAAACACACAACGCACAACAATGGGGGGGGGGGGTCAGGGACGGGCCGGGAAGAGGAAGGACAAAACAGTGCGGGGGGACAGACACATAAGGGATCTGTGGAAGGGAAAGGATGCGGGCGGGGAACACGGGGGTGTTCAACAGGGACTTTCAGGAAGGGAAAGCAGAGAATTTTGAAGGGCGTGGGTTTTGGGTGATTAAAATGGGGGCAAAAAGTTCATGGTTTTGGATGGGGAAATAGAGTGGTGGTGAACCAGCCTGTTTTGAAGACCTGGAGGCGAAGATGGGATTGAACAGATGAGGGAGTTATATTCCAAAGGTGGGAAAAAGAGGAATGAGAATTTAAGGGTGAGCAGTGATTTCGTGATTTTGGTAGTTTCACCAGAGACGCGGTTGCTGGTGGACTTGATGCCCTGCCGGAAATATTGGGGGGGGGACATATCGCACAACAGAGGTGGGGGGGCGTGAGACCGGAGAGGAGACTGTTAAAGACAGAAAGACCACCGACCTGCCTGCGTTGAGAGAGTGAGAGCTCAAAGATTCAGCCTCACCGCGGGAGATACCAATGATTTAAATGCCTTGGTTTCCACGGCGTGAAGCCGGAGAAAGGTGAGAGGCAGGGAGCACCAGCCGGAGGGGGAGCAGTACTCCATCAGGCTGCGGACAAAAGCTTTGTATGTGGTCAGGAGCTCAGGTGTGCCAAAGAAGGACTTTGCTTGACTGAGGATGCCCAGTCGATTACTGGCTTTGGAGGCCAGGCTGGAAATGTGACTTTCCCAGAAAGATCATGGCAGCTAGTGAGACACAGAAGCTTGAATGAAAGGACTTCTTCAAGAGGATTGTTGAGAAAGTAAATGGGAGGGTTTTCTAAACGGCCTTTTTGGAGAGACAAAGTGAGAGTGAGAGATTTGGCCGGATTGAAAGACATGTTCCACGTGTTGAACCAGTTTGTGATTTTATCCAGATCTGCACAGAGAGCAAAGAAGCTGCTGCGTGCCGGTCTGTGGGATGACAGATGGTACGCAAGAGGGTGGAGTCATCAGCAAAGAGATAAAGAGGATTTTCCAGAGAGTCGGAGAGATCATTATGAAAACCGAGAAGAAAAAGAACCAGGGCCCAAACGCTGCCTTGAACTCCAGCCTGGACAGGAAGAGGGGATGAAAGAACTCCATTTAGGGCCACACGTTGACTGCGACAGCAGAGAAAGGTCTTGCGAACCATGAGTGGAGATGGCCTTGGATACCATGGGAAGAGAGTTTGTGTGAGCAGGGCAGGGTGCCAGACTGTGCGAAAGCACGTGATATATCTAGGGATATGGCTCTGATTTCATGTTCGGCATTGAGGACCTCCATCCATTTTGGAGAGCAGAAGCAGCATATCCAGGGTCGATGGACCTGGTCTGAAACAAAACTGATGAACGGAAATCAAGCCATTGGAGAAGAGGAAGGATTTAATGTCTGAAGCAATGATGGATTCCATAACCTTGTTGATGATTGGAGAAGGCTGATTGGTCTGTAGTTGCTGGGATCTGCGTTTTGCACCTTTTTATGTAGGGCAGTATATGTTTGCTGATTTCCAAGCAGATGGCAGATGACCTTGAGCAAATGAAAAGGTGACTATAACAGAGAGGGTGAGCAAGAGCAGAGGAGCAGGTTTTTAGGACACTGTGGGTTGATGCCGTCTGGACCGGTTGGGAATCTGAGTCGAGGTTTGACAGCAAACTCTCCATTTTGTCAGACGAAAAGGACACAGAGGTCCAGTGACAGCTGGGTGTGACTGGTAAGGTGGGTACAGAAAGTGATGGGTTTCGGACACAAGATTTAGATGCAAACACTGAGTTTTAGGCATTCAGCCTTTTCACGGTTGATGTCAGGCAGTGCGCATTTGAGGTGAGGGAGGATTGCGGGGAACAGTATACCAGAAACAGATTTGATTAGATGCCACCAGGATTTGAGGAGGGAGCAGGTTTTGAGAGTTCAGACTTGATATTTTGGAAATGTTGTTTTCTGGCTCTCCCTGAAGGTAGATACACACTTGTTCTGAGCTTATTGGAAGGAACTGAGATTACCCTCAGTTGGATTTGCTTCCATGAGCAAAGGCAAGTTGTTTCAGGACAACTGCCTCGCCACCAGCTTCAGTTGTACGTGGGCGGGAGGAAGGGTATGACAACTGAAAGCGAGAGATCAGACGATGGACAAATGGACGGTATACTGGATTTGTGACATAGGATCGCAGCATTGTTCTATGCGCTTGAATGGTAACACCAATTGCGCAGACCCTTGGGGAATGGTTCGACTACGAACAGCAAGCAGGCAGATCCTTTAGGGAATGACTGGGGAGAAACACCAAGTGGGCAGATCGTTTGGGAAATGATTGATAGTAACACCAAGCAGGCAGATCGTTTCGAAATGATTGATGATAACATCAATCAAGCGGATCATTCAGGAAATGATTGGATATTAACATAAATAAAGCAGATCGTTTAGGAATTATTGATAGTAACACCAAGCAGGCAGATTGTTTCAAAAATGATTGGATAGTACATCAATCAAGCAGATCATTCAGGAAATGATTGGATTAGTAACATCAATCAAGCAGACCATTCAGAAATGATTGGATAGTAACATCAATCAAGCAGATCATTCAGAAATGATTGGATAGTAACATCAATCAAGCAGATCATTCAGGAAATGATTGGATAGTAACACCAATCAAGCAGATCGTTTAGGAAATGATTGGATATAACATCAATGAAGCATATCGTTTAAGGAATTATGAACAGTAACATCAAATGGGTAGATCGTTTAGAGCATAGGTTCGCACTCTCAGGTCACGACCCAAATCAGGGTCCTGGGGGGTCTCAGTGTGGTCGCAAAGGGTCATCATTTTTTTTTGTTTCTGATGGAAAAATAATAATAAAAAAGCAACAGGACGGGTGAGTGTTGGATGACGTGCACGTCCATAGAGGCATTCCCTCGCACTCGACGTAAAGCATGCTAGGCACAGAAGCACCATGTCAACTGAGTTGTGGAGGTGCCAGTTCTTATAAGTGTGCACGTTATTTCATTGTGAATCACTTTTTATCAAACTGGGGAATCACACGTAAATCTGCACTGCTTCTTCAGTGACATACTCGCACTGCCTATTTTTGATGAAGTGTCAGTATGCAATGGTGTGTTTACCGAGTATTACTGTGTTGGTGACCTCTAGCATCTCCATCGTGGCAACGTACCCTGGTAGTACAGCACAGTGACGAGGCTACACGTGTGAATCTACATTAGTTCTTTAACGATTTATTTGTGCTGTGTTTCTGAGGTCTGCGGTATATGCTATAGAAATGATGAAAAAGATTTATTTTGACAAAGCTCAACACGTGAGTCATCATTCATTGCCTCTTTCATCGAGATAACTTGGCGACACGAGATCCAACCAAACCTTCACATGCTACTGAAGGATGCAATCGAGATTGTGAACCTCATCGAGGCAAGAGGCACCGAATTTCGACTATGTGTGAAGAAATAGGATCGGAGCACCAGCACTGCTCCAGAACTCAGAAGTCTGCTGGCGTTGTTGTGGAAAAATCCTTTAACGTTGTATGTGCTTTAAACAGGAATTTAAATTTATGAGAGAGAGATAGAGATATCACTCGTTGGTTCATCGCTTCAAGATGAAGCCTGGCTGGCAAAACTGTCTTACTAGATTGACATTTCCCAGCACTTGAAAGAGTCGAACACTGAAATGCAGCAGTGAAAGCAGACCATTGTTCTCTTCATTCAAAACGAATTGTACCTTTGTCGGAAAATATGTCAAAAGGGAAAAACTGCTGCATTTCCTGGGCTGAATGAATTTCTTGCAGAGGTATCTATCAATATCTGTTTGAGCTGTTCAAGAATGCTTCAAATGGAGATGGATTGATACTTGCTCCAAAATGTCGATTTTCAGAAGCACAGCTGGGTGAGAAATCACTTGATTTGGACGTCCATGAAATTAGGAATGATGTTGATGGATTCCAGGAAGAGCTTCTTGATCTCCATGAAAATCAAGTAATGCGACAGAAATCTACTCAAGTTTCTTGATCTCAGTTCTGGGTGCACCTGCGGTGCAAACCTGTTGTGTCTCGTGAGAAGAGAAAGCTCTGTTTCCCTTTCCAACTACCTGTATCTTGGTGAGGCAGGATTTTTCTATTCTGGTTTTAATCAAGACGAGAGCAAGAAATCGTCTTGGCCTGCAGCGTGACCTGCGCTGTGGCATTTCCATCAATATTCAGCTGAGGGTAACTGAGCATACTCGGAAAATGAGCATCAGCGGAGCCACAGAAATTCGAAGGATTTCTAATGCTTGTTTTTTTTTTTGTAGCGTCTTTTTGTTTAAATTATCTTTTTTAATATGGTCAAATAAATATTTTGTTTGTATGTCATAAAATGAGCATTATCAGTGGTTCAATGTGCATTTCCTGTTTGAAAACATTAAATAAATAGAATTTCCATCAGATTTCTTATAAATGAAAAAAAAAATTGAAAAATGTATATACATAATATATACATATTTCAATTTTGGCGTAAGCTGGAGGGTCGGGAGGTGCTGTTGGTTGCCATCTCGAGAAAAAGGTTAAACAACTGCTTTAGGAATGATTGGACAGTAACACCAAGTGGACATATGCCTTAGGGAACTATTGGACAGTAACACCACGCAAACAGATAATTTAGGGAACTATAGACAGTAATAATAACTGGACAGATAATTTAGGGAACAATTGGACAGAACACCATGCGGACAGATCATTTAGGGAACTATTGGACAGCAATAACAAATGGACAGACCATATAGGGAACTATTGGAGAATAACACCATGTGGACAGATCATTTTGGGAACTATTGGACAGTAATAAGTGGAAGATCATTGAAGTCACTGTTGGACAGTATCACCATTCCTGTCAGATCAGGTATGGGAAAATGCGCTTGAGCAGCGTGTCGCTGCATCCACTTTCCTGGTACTCCAGGGCCTCAATCTGGCAATCCCCCAGGCAATGCCTGACCCATCCCCATCTCCTTGAGATGCTGATGCAACCACGAGGCACGTGTCGGCCCATTGGCCACCTCCATTCAAGAGGCTCTCTCGCTGAGAGAATAGGATGAGCAGGATCAGCGTCAGGAAAGCGAGCCACATGCCCCTACAGCCACAGCTGATGCTCACGGACTATGCAGGAAACAAATCTCATTCAAGTCATCTCAGCAACCGCTCGTTGGGCACACAGTTCGACCAGCGATAGCCAAGGATTTTCCGGACCTGGTACCAAAGGAATTAAGTCTCCGTCTCAGATCCCTGGTCAGAGTCCAAGTCTCACATCGGTAGAGCAAGACTGGAAGCACCAAGGCCTGAAAAGTCGGACTTTCGTCCTCCCGCACAGGTACGACAGTGCCACATCCATGATCCAGTGAATCCATGACTTCCCAGGCCCGCCCAGACATCTATTGACCTCTGGCTCACAGCCACAGAGACATGAATATCACTGCCAACGAAAGTGAATATCTCTGTGACCTCAACATCCTCACCAAAACAGGTACAGACAGTATAGCAGCATCCAGTATGTCATCGAAAGCCTAGATCTTTCTTTTGACCCAGGAAACCCATAATCCCAGCCGCTCAGACTCTTCATTCAGCCCCTCATTGGCCCTCAAAAAGATATCCAGAACTGCTCGTTCCATGTCAAGTGTACACATTTTTCAGCAAAATTTTGACACCGTCTTCGATTTCACTCTTTTTTTGTGCAAGTGTTTGTA
>CM068962.1:3816815-3828357 GCA_035128595.1 Eptatretus atami
TTTTATCAAAAAATGAACAATTGGTTTGATATGTAGAGCTAATCCGCTGGACTAAGAGTGGAATTGGCCTTGGATTCCATAGTTTGGAGAGCAAGGAAAGATGCCAGACTATCGAAAGCTCGAGGTATGTCCAGAAGGACGCCCCTAATCTCATGTCTGATATTGAGCACCTGCATCCATTGTTTGGAGAGTAGAAGCAGCATGTCCAAGATGGAGTGACCAAGTGTGAACCCAAATTGATCTGAGATGAGGCTGTTAGAGAAAAGGAATAATTTTATGTCAACTGCAATGATGGATTCCATGACCTTGCTGATGATTGGAAGTACAGTAAACGAATTGAGCTGTAGTTAAGGGGATTCGTTTTTGCACCTTTTTTGTAGTACAGTGATGTTGGCTGATTTCCAAGCAGATGAAAGATGACCTAGTGCAAATGACAGGGTGAAAAGGGCAGAGAGAACATGTGCAAGAGCAGCAGAGCAGGTTTTTAGGACATGTGAGCTGATGCCATCTGGTCCAGCTGCAGAGTTAGAGTTGAGGTTTACCAGACATGTTCTGCATTCTTAGGTGCAAAAGACATAATTCAGGAGCAATTGGGTATAACTGGGAAGGATGGGTACACAGAGTGGTTAGGGACAGGATATTTGGAAGCAAACACAGAATTGAGGCACTCGGCCTTCTCACGAGAGGAGTCGACTGTGGTGCCATTTGAAGTGACGGAGTGAGGAAGGGGAGCATACACCAGAGATGGACTTGACAAGGGGTCACCTGGTTTTAGAGGAGGAAGACAAGTTTGAAAATTCGTTCTTGAGAATGGACAGATGTTTTCTGGCTCTCCCAATGGTGGAGACACACTTGTTGCGGGCTTTGTGGAATGATCTGAGGTTGCCTTTGGTTAGATTTGCCTTCTGGGAGGACAATGCAGGTTATTTTAAAGCAATTTCCTCACCACAGGATTCAGAGAACCATGGGTGGGAAGATGGGTAAGATAAACTGAAGACGAGATGGGATGAATCTGTGCATGAGAGGGAGAGGGGGAGGGAGTTTCTGAGGAGGGAGTTTCTGTGGAAGAATTCCCAGGCTGAGTTAACAGGGGCAGCAGATATAGGAGGCCAGTCCTGAAGAGAGATGGCTATTTGCAGTCCCTGCCAGTTTTCCTGAGTGAAATGCCACACTCAACAGCATTGAGGTTGTTCTCTGAGAATGGCCAGAGAGATGTTGACCTTCACAAGCACACGATCATTTGAGGCAGTTGGGGCAGAGGACGAGCAAAATACATTGGCGGGGAAGTTTGTCATTGCGAAGTCCAGAAGTGAAGATTTTTCATTGGGAGAAATCCCGGTTGGAAAGTTCACAGATTGCGTCAGTCCCATGGAGTCACAGAAGTCCTTTGCAGAGGTGTGTGGTGTACTAACGTTTATCTGTGTGGCGTACCAACAACTGAATAAATACGACTCCATATTCGACTTTCTTTCTGTGAATATGGATCAACTCGTAATCAGCTATCCTAACCCGCTCTTTCTCATCTCTTGTGACTTCAACTGCAACCATGCCATTTAGCTGGGACTTGGCTCTGCAACAACCAGCCACAGCATTACTCATGTTCTGCCACTCCATGGGTCAGGTCAGGTATGGGAGCATGCGCCGGAGCAACGCGTCGCTGTGTCCACTTTCTGCCGGTCCTCCAGGGGCCTCCGTCTGGCCATCCCCCAGGCAGATAACTAGCCCATCTCCATATCCTTGAGATGCTGATCAATCTGCTGTAACCATGAGGCATGTGGTCAGCCCATTGGCCTCCTCCACTCATGAGGCTCCCTCACTGAGAGAATCTGGTGAGCAGGATCAGCGTCGGGAAAACGAGCCACATGTCCAGACAGCACAGCTGACGCTCACGGACATGCAGGTAACAAATCTCATTTGAGTCCTCTCTCAGCAACCGCTCGTTGGACACAAAGTCCAACCAGCGATAGCCAAGGATTCTCTGAAGAGAACTGGTACCAAAGGAATTAAGTCTCCATCTCAGATCGCTGGTCAGAGTTCAAGTCTCACATCCATAGAGCAAGACTGGAAGCAGCAAGAACCTGAAGACTCGGACTTTCTTCCTCCTGCACAGGTACCGACAGCACGACACCTCATGATCCAGTGAATCCATGACTCCCCAGGCTCGACCCAGGTGTCTGTTGACCTCTTGCTCACAGCCAGCAGAGACATGAATATCACTGTCAAGGTAAGTGAATCTCTCCGTGACCTCAACATCACCATAAACAGGTACAGACAAGATAGGAGCATCCAAGATGTCATTGAAAGCTGGATCTTAGTTTTGACCCAGGAAACCCGTAATCCTAGCGGCTCCGACGCCTCATTCAGCACCTCGAGGGCCCAAAGGATATCTAGTCTCTGCAAAGATGACTGCATCATCTACGAAATCAAGGTCAGAGATCTTGACATTCCCAATGATGCACTGCAGCTTGATCTCTCCGACATCCTCCCCAGAATCCAGTCCATACAAGCGCTGAAAAGGGTGGGGGCCAGTACACACCCCTGACTAACTCCAGTAACAACTGGAAATAAGTCGGAGATTGTATCACCACATCTCACAGCACTCTCAGTACCAGAATATAGTTTAGACATCAGATTGATCAGTTTTGGTGGCACCTCACGAAGGCCAAGAATTCTGCAAGCAGCCCCTGCCAAAACTCTCGTCTGCGTTCGGTGAGATCGTTGACCTCTTTGGTGTAAAGCCTGACTGCTCTGGGCGCTGGTGCTTAAGAAGATGGTGGCGAACCCTATCAATAATTATCCGAGCAAAGACAGACTCCATGGGTCTGACTGAATCTGTTACATTTCCAACTTCTGGACCTGGTTATGATGCGTTTTCCGGCCAAACTCTCCTGTTTCTTCCTTCCATGTACGTACTGCTTTATCAGGATGAAAATTACCATCAGGATGAAGGCATTTTTCTCTGTCCCACTTAGCTCATTTGAACATGTTTTTGTCAAAGGCTATGTCTCTCTTGCCATTGGAAGGGAACAACCTCATGCTGCAAAATATGGCTTCTCATGACTTTCCAACCTGTGCCCCCATCATAACAAAGACTGTACATCTAATGGAATTCCTCTTCAACACACATGTGTGGATTTGAGGTGTGTTTAATCCCATACCAAAATAGACCCAGTGCTGTCTGTGTATTGTGCTGATCTCTCTGTTGTCAGGGTGACCTAACATTGTTGAGGAAGAATAGAGTTAAGACTATACAGCAAGGATTCATATTCTGGAGCAACCAATTGGTGATACCCACTGCTTTCAGGTTCACCTTTCTCGACGGGTTTCGTGATTCCCATTCGGGCATACTCAAGATGAAGTTGTTGCTCATAATTCCGTTTTTTTACCCAATGTCCTGTGTTGTGATATTGAACGCATGGTACGGACATGTGGGGCATATCAAAGTGCTTGTCCGGTCCCCGAGATCAGCATATCTCCATTCTTGGGAGTACCCCCATCACCCATGGAGCAAAATTCACATCGACTATGCTGGTCTGTTTTCTGGAAACATTTTTTGGTCATTGTAGATGCTTATGTAGTAGTAGTAGTAGTAGTAGTAGTAGTAGTAGTGGTAGTAATTTTATTCAACCAAACATAGAGAAAACAGAAGTAGCTGCAAAATAGTGCATTGTAATATTATTAAATGGCGTACTAATTAACATGCAAATAAAAAACCAAGTGTCTTGCCAAAAGGTGACCACGTGTGACTTCTTTAAGGTCACACTGAGGTGAACAGAGCTGCTATCCACCAGGAACGACTCCTGAGGAATATCTGCCTCGAGAAGATTCCGATGAGAATCGTTCTACAGAGTAACCATGAAAATATTGCGTTGGCCTCATAACGTCACCAAATGACGTCATAATGTCTCAAGCTTGACATATCTAGAAAGCACTCATCGAGGTGTTCAATTTGAGGTATTACACGATATGGTACCTTAAGATTTCAAAATTTGACCTTGGGTCAAAACTTTCGACCTCCAGCGCTAACCATGAAGGTCAAGGCCGATCGCCACCAATAATTAATCAGCTGAGCGCCAGACCATGAACTATATTCCCATGAAGTTTGAAGACGATCCGATCAAAATTACTCAAAAAATAAGGTTTTGTCGACTCCCCTGATTTGCGACAAAGTGACCTTGACCTTTGACCTTGACCTTGAAAATTATTGCGCTGAAGGGACTTCTATAGGACTCTGATATGCGAAGTTACAAAAATTTCCAATGAATAACTGTGCTCTGCAGAGTGATCGATATGTGATTACAGACAAAACAAACAAAACGAAAACAAAAAAAAACAAAAAAACATACAAGCTGACTAACATATCTTGCAAAAACTTCGTTTTGGCAAGATAATAAAAGGGACATTATAACAAGGGACAGATGGATTCACAAACGGACTTGATCAATGTGAGCCAAAAAGGCTAAACCATCCCCATTATACATGTGACATATAAACAATTAAGGAAGAAAGTGCAATAGAATGGCCTGTCACCTGCACATCCTGAGGAATGACAAGGAATACAAACAAAGTTCATGATGCAACATCATGACTATGAGGCAGGACAGACACTACAGGAGGGTGAATACAGCAAAAAGCAAGGGGAAGATTGGAGAATCGGTGCAATAGCACATCACTGGGTGGAAACAGAGATAAGGTAAACACAAGAAAGGGGGAAAACCAGGGTGAATGGGATTAAAGAAGGGAAAAGGAAAACTCAGCCTGCAAACCAAGCTATATAAGGTTCAAAGAAATAGAGCTAAAAAGTGTGAGCTACCTTATAGTGGGGCAACTTAGCTAAATATAGCATAACAATTGTGCATTTTGTGAGGAAAGCACCAAATAGAGAAGATCCATCTAATACTTATTGGGTGACACTAGGGCTTCTGATTGCTGCATTGGAAAGGCCGTTCCAATACGTCAAACAAGTCCTCCTTGTGCCTAGGTGAAGTCTCCTGCCTAGAGAGTGCTGGTGGGCATCCTTGGTTCTCGGGTGTGAAAAAATCATCAAGATTTCATCCCGAGTCTGACAGCCGATATACAAGCGAGAAAATAATTCCATTCACTCTTCAGGGGCAAACTGTTGCTTTCCTTAGGGCTTTGTCTATAGGGTGCCTAAAAGTGGTAGCCTTATTACGTAAGTACAGCAATCTAGATTGACTTGGTCCTGGTCTAGGAGACGTGCCTTTGTGCCAATCAACACTGTCTGGCCTAGATTCGTTGGCAAGTATGAACTGTCTTCAAAGTGACTGAAGGGTCTGCAATTTCTTGGTAACAAGACAAGTAAGTCTTGGCTCTCCTCATCAAAAGGGTTCCCAGTTCCTCGATTACACCACAAGTGAACGAACATCTTTTGCCAAAGGATTTCTGTACACTCGATGTTGATCAATGGTGACATAAGTCTACTCGTTTTTTCCCAGTGAAGCTCACATTTCTCGAATTCCTGATAACTCTGGCAACTCTGGGCACAAATCATCCACCACCGCAAGAGCACTTGGGTTCTCTGTGAAGGGGCCAATCGCCCCTCGATTACCACTTATCACCACTATCAACCATATCACCACTTACACTTGACCGTAGCTGCTACAACTTGGCAATCATTCTTTCTCTGCTCTTCACAGCATGGTACTGTTGTAGCGGAGCATGTATGTGGATGCCACTTCGCCTCGTTGGCAACCATAGCAGCTTCAATACCAGAACCACCATCTATTCCTGTCCGACTGCAATGTTCTGGTAAACTGTCTTAGTTCATTGAATTTGACAAGGTTAATCAGCGAAGTGACTTGTACCCTCCTCCAATGTGCTGACGTTTCGACAGTGCCGGGCATCGAAGCAACTCCATTGTTTGCTCCTGGCATATAACACAAAGTTCCCAGTTTGTATGAGCTGGCTGTTGATATGCAGGCGATGCACATGTCCCCAAGTTTGAACCGTTTTGACATGATTAATTAAGTGTCTTAGTCGCTATTATGTTGCTATCGGGTCCACCTAATTACTGCAACCG
This sequence comes from Eptatretus atami, assembly GCA_035128595.1. Classification (NCBI taxonomy): domain Eukaryota; kingdom Metazoa; phylum Chordata; class Myxini; order Myxiniformes; family Myxinidae; genus Eptatretus; species Eptatretus atami. Next base: position 3,822,856 of record CM068962.1, read on the forward strand.
CCACCTCTGTATACAATATCCACCATCCACCACCACCACCATACTCTGGCAAAGAGTATGAGTATCTGCACATTATTAGGTTGATTGTGGTCGCTATTAAATTCATTTGTAATGTGATGAGTTAGCACTGAAATTTTTCAATAAATCGCCACCATTTTCGTAAAATGGCGGCCATTTTGAAAAATGACGGCCATATATATTTTATGTAACCCTCTGTTTGATATTCTGGTGCAATAGTATTACAGACTTACAACCTTTAAAACGACTTTTAGAATCATAAAGTGACATCTGCGAGCGGCATATCTATATTGCGAATGCCATATGTGGCCACCAATTGTGTGGAAAATGGCTGCCCTGCCAAAGAGGTAAATTTCAAGTGCCTCCATTTCTGCAATTGTTTAGTAATATAATATTCTATGCTTGTGCAATTTTGGTGCTTTTATTCAAAAAATGAACAATTGGTTTTGATATGTAGAGCAATCCGCTGGACTAAGAGTGGAATTGGCCTTGGATTCCATAGTTTGGAGAGCAAGAGAAAGATGCCAGACTAATCGAAAGCTCGAGGTATGTCAAAAGGACGCCCCTAAGTCTCATGTCTGATATTGAGCACCTGCATCCATTGTTTGGAGAGTAGAAGCAGCATGTCCAAGATGGAGTGACCAAGTGTGAAACCCAAATTGATCTGAGATGAGGCTGTTAGAGAAAAGGAATAATTTTATGTCAACTGCAATGATGGATTCCGATGACCTTGCTGATGATTGGAAGTACAGTAAACGAATTGAGCTGTAGTTAAGGGGATTCGTTTTTGCACCTTTTTTGTAGTACAGTGATGTTGGCTGATTTCCAAGGCAGATGAAAGATGACGCTAGTGCAAATGACAGGGTGAAAAGGCAGAGAGAACATGTGCAAGAGCAGCAGAGCAGGTTTCTTAGGACATGTGAGCTGATTGCCATCTGGTCCAGCTGCAGAGTTAGAGTTGAGGTTTACCAGACCATGTTCTGCAGTTCTTAGGTGCAAAAAGACATAATTCAGGAGCAATTGGGTATAACTGGGAAGGGATGGGTACACAGAGTGGTTAGGGACAGGATATTTGGAAGCAAACACAGAATTGAGCACTCGGCCTTCTCACGAGAGAGTCGACTGTGGTGCCATTTGAAGTGACGGAGTGAGGAAGGGGGAGCAATACACCAGAGATGGACTTGAACAAGGGGTCACCTGGTTTTAGAGGAGGAAGACAAGTTTGAAAATTCGTTCTTGAGAATGGACAGATGTTTTCTGGCTCTCCCAATGGTGGAGACACACTTGTTGCGGCTTTGTGGAATGATCTGAGGTTGCCTTTGGTTTAGATTTGCCTTCTGGGAGGACAATGCAAGGTTATTTTAAAGCAATTTCGCTCACCACAGATTCAGAGAACCTATGGGGTGGGAAGATGGGTAAGATAAACTGAAGACGAAATGGGATGAAATCTGTGCATGAGAGGGAGAGGGGGGGAGTTTTGAGGAGGGAGTTTCTGTGGAAGAATTCCCAGCTGAGTTAACAGGGAGAATTCAGATATAGGAAGGCCAGTCCTGAAGAGAGATGGCTATTTGCAGTCCCTGCCAGTTTTCCCTGAGTGAAATGCCACACTCAAACAGCATTGAGGTTGTTCTCTGAGAATGGCCAGAGAGATGTTGACCTTACAAGCACACGATCATTTGAGGCAGTTGGGGCAGAGGACGATGCAAATACAATTGGCGGGGAAGTTTGTCATTGCGAGTCCAGAAGTGAAAGATTTTTTCATTGGGAGAAATCCCGGTGGAAAGTTCACAGATTTGCGTCAGTCCCATGGAGTCACAGAAAGTCCTTTGCAGAGGTGTGTGGTGTACTAACGTTTATCTGTGTGGCGTACCAACAACTGAATAAATACGACTCATATTCGACTTTCTTTCTGTGAATATGGATCAACTCGTAATCAGCTATCCTAACGCGCTCTTTCTCCATCTCTGTGACTTCAACTGCAACCATGCCATTTAGCTGGGAACTTGGCTCTGCAACAACCACGCACAGCATTACTCATGTTCTGCCACTCCATGGTCAGGTCAGGTATGGGAGCATTGCCCGGAGCAACGCGTCGCTGTGTCCACTTTCTGCGCGGTCCTCCCAGGGCCTCCGTCTGGCCATCCCCCAGGCAGATAACTAGCCCATCTCCATATCCTTGAGATGCTGATCAATCTGCTGTACACCATGAGGCATGTGGTCAGCCCATTGGCCTCCTCCAGCTCATGAGGCTCCCTCACTGAGAGAATTCTGGTGAGCAGGATCAGCGTCGGGAAAACGAGCCACATGTCCAGACAGCGCACAGCTGACGCTCACGGACTTGCAGGTAACAAAATCTCGATTTGAGTCTCTCTCAGCAACCGCTCGTTGGACACAAAGTCCACCAGCGATAGCCAAGGATTCTCTGAAGAGAACTGGTACCAAAGGAATTAAGTCTCCATCTCAGATCGCTGGTCAGAGTTCAAGTCTCACATCCATAGAGCAAGACTGGAAGCAGCAAGAACCTGAAAGACTCGGACTTTCTTCCTCCTGCACAGGTACCGACAGCACGACACCTCATGATCCAGTGAATCCATGACTCCCCAGGCTCGACCCAGGTTCTGTTGACCTCTTGCTCAACAGCCAGCAGAGACATGAATAATCACTGTCAAGGTAAGTGAATCTCTCCGTGACCTCAACATCCTCACCATAAACAGGTACAGAGACAAGATAGGAGCATCCCAAGATGTCATTGAAAGCCTGGATCTTAGTTTTGACCCAGGAAACCCGTAATCCTAGCGGCTCCGACGCCTCATTCAGCACCTCGAGGGCCCCAAAAGGATATCTAGTCTCTGCAAAAGATGACTGCAATCAATCTACGAAATCAAGGTCAGAGATCTTGACATTCCCAAATGATGCACTGCAGCTTGATCTCTCCGACATCCTCCCCAGAATCCAGTCCATACAGCGCTGAAAGGGTGGGGGCCAGTACACACCCCTGACTAACTCCATACAACTGGAAATAAGTCGGAGATTGTATCACCACATCTCATCAGCACTCTCAGTACCAGAATATAGTTTAGACATCAGATTGATCATTTTGTGGCACCTCACGAAGGCCAAGAATTCTGCAGCAGCCCCCTGCCAAAACTCTCGTCTGCGTTCGGTGAGATCGTTGACTCTCTTGGTGTAAAGCCTGACTGCTCTGGGCGCTGGTCGCTTAAGAAGATGGGTGGCGAACCCTATCAATAATTATCCGAGCAAAGACAGACTCCATGGGTCTGACTGAATCTGTTAACATTTCCAACTTCTGGACCTGGTTTGATGCGTTTTCCGGCCAAACTCTCCTGTTTGCTTCCTTCCATGTAACGTATGCTTTATCAGGATGAAAATTACCATCAAGGATGAAGGCATTTTTCTCTGTCCCACTTAGCTCATTTGACATGTTTTTTGTCAAAGGCTATGTTCCCTCTTGCCATTGGAAGGGAAACAACCTCATGCTGCAAATATGGCTTCTATGACTTTCCAAACCTGTGCCCCATCTATAACAAAGACTGTACATCTAATGGAATTCCTCTTCAACACACATGTGTGGATTTGAGGTGTGTTTAATCCCATACCAAAATAGACCCAGTGCTGTCTGTGTATTGTGCTGAATCTCTCTGTTGTCAGGGTGACCTATACATTGTTGAGGAAGAATAGAGTTAAGACTATACAGCAAGGATTCATATTCTGGAGCAACCAATTGGTGATACCCACTGCTCTCAGGTCACCTTTCTCGACGGGTTCGTGATTCCCATTCGGGCATACTCAAGATGAAGTTGTTGCTCATAACCGTTTTTTTACCCAATGCCTGTGTTGTGATATTGAAACGCATGGTACGATGACATGTGGGGCATATCAAAGTGCTTGTCCGGTCCCCGAGATCAGCATATCTCCATTCTTGGGAGTACCCATCACCCATGGAGCAAAATTCACATCGACTATGCTGGTCTGTTTTCTGGAAACATTGTGTCTATGTAGATGCTTATGTGATGTATGTAGTAGTTAGTATGTAGTTAGTATAGTAGTGGTAGTAATTTTATTCAACCAAACATAGAGAAAACAGAAAGTAGCTGCAAAATATAGTGCATTGTAAATTATTATTAAATGGCGTACTAATTAAACATGCAAATAAAAAACCAAGTGTCTTGGCCAAAAGGTGACACACGTGTGACTTTTTAAGGTCACACTGAGGTGAACAGAGCTGCTATCCACCAGGAAGCGACTCCTTGAGGAATATTGCCTCCGAAAGATTCCGATGAGAATCGTTCTACAGAGTAACCATGAAAATATATGCGTTGGCCTCATAACGTCACCAAATGACGTCATAATGTCTCAAGCTTGACATATCTAAAAGCACTCATCGAGGTGTTCAATTTGAGGTTTACACGATATGGTACCTTAAGATTTCAAAATTTGACCTTGGGTCAAAAACTTTCGACCTCCAGCGCTAACCATGAAGGTCAAGGCCGATCGCCACCAATAATTAATCAGCTGAGCGCCAGACATGAACTATATTCCCATGAAGTTGAAGACGATCCGATCAAATTACTCAAAAAAAAGGTTTTGTCGACTCCCCTGATTTGCGACAAAGTGACCTTGACCTTTGACCTTGACCTTGAAAATTATTGCGCTGAAAGGGACTTCTATAGGACTCTGATATGCGAAGTTACAAAAATTCCAATGATAACTGTGCTCTGCAGAGTGATCGATATGTGATTACAGACAAACAAACAAAACAAAACAAAAAAAAACAAAAAAACATACAAGCTGACATAACATATCTTGCAAAACTTCGTTTGGCAAGATAATAAAAGGGACATTATAACAAGGGACAGATGGATCTCACAAACGGACTTGATCAATGTGAGCCAAAAAGGCTAAACCATCCCCATTATACATGTGACATATAAACAATTAAAGGAAGAAAGTGCAATAGAATGGCCTGTCACCTGCACATCACTGAGGAATGACAAGGAATACAAACAAAGTTCATGATGCAAACATCATGACTATGAGGCAGGACAGACACTACAGGAGGGTGAATACAGCAAAAAGCAAGGGGAAGATTGGAGAATGGTGCAAGCACAGGGTGGAAACAGAAGATAAAGGTAAACACAAGAAGGGGGAAAACCAGGGTGAATGGGATTAAAGAAGGGAAAAGGAAAACTCAGCTGCAAACCAAGCTATATAAGGTCAAAGAAATAGAGCTAAAAAGTGTGAGCTACCTTATAGTGGGGCAACTTGCTAAATATAGCATAAACAATTGTGCATTTGTGAGGAAAGCACCAAATTTGGCACACTAGTAGCCTATCAATTTAGAACAGATTTGGATATTGGGCCATCTCAAATTTTCGATGGCAGTGGAAAATGGCTGCCACAGCAATCAGCAGCTGAATTTGACATGGCCCAATATCCAAATCGGTTCATAATATGATAGGCTAC
>CM068962.1:3828382-3871406 GCA_035128595.1 Eptatretus atami
TGGCACACTAGTAGCCTATCATATTAGTGACAGATTTGGATATTGGGCCATCTCAAAATTTTCGATGGCAGTGGAAAATGGCTGCAACAGCCATCAGCACTGAATTTGACATGGCCCAATATCCAAATCTGTTCATAATATGATAGGCTACTAGTGTGCCAAATTTGGTGCTTTCCTCACAAAATGCACAATTGTTATGCTAAGTTGCCCACTATTAGACCAAAAGGCAGGGACAGGTGTTCTCTCGTGCAAAATTAATGTAAAATATAAAAAGTGGACAGCAGCTACGTTGTATATCAAATCAATTAAAATCATCATCAAATACAAAGTTGACTGATGTGCCAATTCATTGTAATGCAATACACCACCATTCCATATCATCCCCCATCCTACCCATGATCTTCTCTACCCCATTAACCCCCTTTGACACCTCTCTTGCAGATTTTTTGTTCCTTCCCTTCTCTCTACTCTTTTGCACTTATCTGCCACTTATCGCATTGTCAATACAACACCATTGCCTTTCTGTTCTCCATCATCTCTCTCTTCCATGAGGCTAGATTTAGGTTCAATTTATTTTTATTCTTTAAAATGTGTAAATATACAGGAATTTCTGCCTCCCCATCCCATCCCCACAACAATATTTGGATGTTTCATCGTCACACTAACAGGCAGAGGTGATGTCTGCAACATGGAGTTCTACAAATCGTGATCTGCAATATTAGTCTTTGTTTTTTCACCTACTTTTCTTGCCTAAAGCCGCTGTCACACCTTGACGATTTAGCCAGCGTATCGCACGTATGAAAAATTTGTCTAAAACGCTGGCACACGTCGATAACGTTATGGGTAAGTTTTGTATACGTTAAGAGCACGCTGAAGCACGCTGGCATACGTCGTAGTACGCCGACTCGTCGACAAATTTTTACATGCTCAAAATTTTTCGACGTATGCCAGCGTATGACTCACACGTTCCGCATACGCTGCCATAAGTTGTAGGCATGTACGCGATCGTTGACACACGTCGACACACGTTACTTGTAAGTTACTCATAAGTTGAAACACGTCGAGGTAATGTTTAGCGTCAGTGTTCCAGACTCCATGGTTTTTTTTTTTTGTTGTTGGTTTTTTTTCTTCGCATGACGTGATGTTGACACTTCGATTTTTAGTGCGGTTATAATATAATATAATTAATAGGCTGCCCTCAACAATTTAAATCATAACCGCACTAGAAATCGAAGTGTCAACATCACCGTCATGCCAAAAAAAAAAAAAAAAAACCATGGAGTCTGGAACACTGACGGGTTCCTCCTGTGTGAACCCATTTTTATATACCAATTCCCCTAAACGCTGACAATACGCCATATACGGTAGCTGTAAGTTAGTAACACGTTCAGGTAAGTTCTGTGGTCGTCCGGAAGACGTCGAATACGTCTACATACGTTACACACAGGTTCAAAGCACGTTACTCATAGGTTCAAAAGCACGTTACTCATAGGTTCAAAGCACGTTACTCATAGGTTAGAAATAAGTTTCGGTATGCTAAACATTACCTCGACGTGTTTCGACTATGAGTAACTTACAAGTAACGTGTGTCGACGTGAGTCAACGATCGCATAACGTGCCTACAACTTATGGCCAGAGTATGCGGAACGTGTGTGTCGTACTGGCATAACGTCGAAAAATTTCAGCATGCTTAAAATTTGTCGACGTACTCGCGTACTACGACGTATACCAGCGTGCTTCAGCGTGCTCTTAACGTATACAAAACTTACCCATAACGTATTCGACGTGTGCCAGCGTATTCGGCAATTTTTCATACGTCGCATACGCGGCTAAACGTCAAGGTGTGACAGCGGCTTGACACTTCGATGTCTAGTGCGTTATGATTTGAATCGTCGAGCGGCAGCTTTTAATAGGCTATGCCACGTGATCGTTGGCGATACGCTGCTGCGCGCTAATGCATACGTAGACTATCGTTGGCATAGGTTGTGAACGCACAACAAGCTAAGCATTCGTTGTATAAGTTATCTATATGTTATCGAAACGTTCTGTGTACGTTACTAATACGTTATGCATACGTCCAACTCGTTATGAATATGCCAAAACTGAAAAAAAAAACATAAATAGTTCAGCGTACGCCAGCGTTTTACATACATTTTGATACTTGCCATACGCTGGCTAAAACGTCAAGGTGTGACAGCGGCTTAACAACATGTCAGAGACAAAAGGATTTTTGTGCGTGAAATACACAATGTGCTGTGCGTTATTCTCTCGGAGTGACCGGTTCACGTTGTGGATACCTTAGGTCCATAGGCTTCGCGACCATGTGACGCTGAGGCGATAACAAATGTGGAAGCCAAACTCACAGATCTCTTGCTCATAAACCACTTGACCATTCCCAAAATGTTACGATGATAAAAACACAACAGAAATCAGAGTTCATAGAATACCATAACCCATGCAGTCTGGAGAAAAAGGCGTGGGAATTTAATCGGAACTTGGACACGGAACTTTTAGAAAGAAGAAGAGAAGAAGTCGACGTTCCTCTGCCCTGAGACCGCGAGTGGAAATTTTGATTGTCGAGATGGCGTACAATTTTGTCCAAGTACTGCTAAACTGAAGGTTTTTGAAAGTGCCAACAAGGTGATTTGTGTTCTCCATTGTTGAAGTATATAATTATGTTGAAAAATATAATAGTGTTAAGGCTAATATATATATAAAAAAATTTTAACATTGATTTGAAAGTTTTTGTCACCGTTGATGCAGCATCTTTTAAATCATCTTATTTAATATATGTTTAATTAGTTCTTCGTTCCTGTTGTTTGTGTCCTTTGTGACGTCCTCAAAAACAATGAGTCTCCTGTTTTGTTTGACATGATTGTTAATTTTGTTTCAATGCCAGACAAGCAGACAGACTAAAACGATTACTGTACTTCTCTGTGCGCATGTGCGATCAGGACGACACCCATCCATTTTACCAAATTTAGAGCCAAAGTACTACGAAACTGCAGTTCGTTTTCCGATTCATGTTCTGCAGTGTTCAAAATTTAAAAATTCAATCGTAATACCTTAATTCCTCGATCATAGAAATAGAGTGATAGACAGACAAAGTGAACGAATTGCTTACCCTGCTTTGAGCTATGCAGGCGGGTAAATAAAGAAAACCTCCAAGGTAAAAAATATACCGATCCTTCATCCTCAACGTTTACCACTTAAACAAACAAACTACAAACTGCTTTCAGGGTGATGTGTTCCTCAGAACTGTTGTTGCATTGCATTGTGTGTAAATTTGTGGGGACTTTTCCTGTCGTAACAATGTTTGCACTTTCGAAGGGATGCTTCCCACCATTGAGTGTTCCTTTCTGTTGTTCCTCCCAGAGGCCTGTCTGAAAGGTGTTCTACATCCACAATAAGACAATTGTGTGGTACATCATACCTTTCTCTTCTAGTTAATGATACCTGATTTAATATATATATATATATATATATACTGTATATATATAATATATATATATATTTCCATAGGGACCAGACTCCATTGTGAGCTATTATTGTATTCAATCGTTTTTTACATTTTATATGTAGTTCTGCGATAAGCTTTGTTTTAATGAAAAAAAAGCATGATATGTACCGAGGTCAATGCAGGCTTGTTTATACAACTCTCAATACTAGGCTTTGTCAAGGTGCCTGTAGACAATTCGATCGATAGGTTTTATCAACTGAAGGTTGACATATCCATGCAATGATCGGTGGAGCAAAGAACTACTGATGATTAGGGCGTTGGGCTTTTTTGGAACAAGCGCAACCTTCCTCTTGATCTGATGAGGGCTTACTAACGCCTGAAACGTCAACATTGCTTTCTCGATAAGTCAGCTTGCCTTCATCAGCCATCACTTCGTAAAACCTACCATTGTTGTGGACCATCTGAAAGTTAATGGACGTGTTTTAACGGTAAACAGTGACTGTATTGGCCGAGTCATACTAATGGATACTCTGTTTGATCATTGAGGCAGGAGACTTGACGATGCTTCCTTTTGTGTCCAGTATGGAATGGTAGTTTGATTTGGCTTCTGTAATATGTAGAATTGCTGCTTATCTCCTCAGGTTTTTGGTGGAGTTGAAACGACTCAGTTTTCAAACTGCCCCAGACCTCATGCCTCACCCTCCAACCTTTGACCCTGGAGCATTGCCTTGGATGGTATTATCACCCTAAACTTCAAACCTCCAACTCAACAGATCTCTTCTTTAAGGTATGATACCTGTGCAGTACTGTGTTTTTTGATCGCACTTTTATTTTCACGTCTGATTTTCACTTTTATGTTTATTCAGTTGGTTGTTGTTTTTTGTTTTTGTTTTTTTAACAGGATCTAAGGCTCACAGTGGGCTGCCGCACACACATCTCACACATGGACATGCAGACAAATACACGAGACAACAAACAGGACTGTGAGACGAGGCAACACGGCCACTGAGATTGGGGGAAGTGCCGCCACTTCTTGGGGTTATCTGGGTACCAGTGAAGCCACAACAATGGTGCCGCTTTCTCACCGCACTCAGCGGGGTATTTCCGAAGGAGGAATTTTCTTCTCCCCATGGATCCAATCTATGGGGATTGTCCATGCTCCGAACCTTTTAAATCTGATCATCAATCAAGGAAGCACACGTACTTGGTGTGACTCAGCCAGGGTTTGAACCGCTGACCTCTCAGACTCTGAGCAGATGCTCTAACCATGACACCTCCGATGTGGTCCTTTGGGAGGAACTCTGAAATGATTGAATAATTATCATGTGACATTGCTTGTGGAGTTGTACACAAAGTAAATTGTGGTTGCTTGTGTTGTGAATTACCATTATGAGCTAGGCAGAAGAGCATCATGCAGTGAACACTATGTATGCTAAGTTTGGATTTGATATTGATTTATTTACATGACATTTATTTACTAGTTTTGTGTCGTTCGTGTTGAAGTTAGTATCTCCGTCTGTCCCAGTATTTCTTCCCATCCAAGTCTTGAGAGTGGAATTGTGCCTCAACCATGTCTTTTTGGATGCTTTATGTGAACCAACCTTTGAGGTCTCCTGAATGTGTGTTAGATTCAGACTTTCAGACACATGAGTGAGGTTGGTATTGAGAGAGCCGCAACCATTCTTCGGGCATTGGTTAGATCGACATTATGATGGCTGGAGCTGGAAAATGGAAAATGAGGGACGATCGATCTTCAAAGCTTCTGTCCAACCACCAAGGCATGGAGTCATGGATCAAAGTGGAGCAGAGCAAGCAAATTGGATTCTTGGAAATTTAAGACGGCCAATAGAAGCATTATTGTGAGAGAACAATCGCAATGGACGGCTAACTGTTAGAGCATCAACACTGGTAGTGGTGATGAACGTGGCATTATGACGAGCGGTCACTACTGCAGAGTGATTCACAATCCTCGGTTTTCACTTTAGGGTGTGCCAAGAACTGCATCTGTGCCCTTGATTCAAGGTCACCACGTCAACAGTCTGCATCGTTGTTGAGCATACACACCTGCCAGACCACCTGCCGGCGCTGGGCATTCCTCTTTTACGGTTCTATCCCCCGAATTCCCAACACACTTGGCAACCCAATGGTCTTCACCGAGTCTTGAGATATGCTCGTCTACATTCCGCATAAACGATGACACAGAAAACTCAAATCTATGTTCCTCTTCGCATGCGGTTGCTTTTTTGGTTTCAGCAGACATTTCAGTTGACCTGGTGTGTGAAAGCAATTCAATAAACTGGATCCACTTTCTTTTTTCCTTTTGTGTTTCTTGCGTTTGTGTCATGTGTTGCAGTTACAATTATATATATATATATATTTTTTTTTTTTAAAAGTGCTGCAGGTAAATGTGTATATTATACATTCTTGAATTGCAAAGTTATCGGTCCGTTCAATTATACTCCAGTAAATGATGTCATGATGTGCCCGAGTAACTTGGCACCAGAATCCCATTCTTCAACTGAGAGCTTGGTACAGTCCAGTTTTAGCTGGAGGTGGACGGAGGTTATGTTTCACCCGTTTGTTTGTTTGTCCGTTTGTGAGCACGATATTGCAAAAAGTTATGGACGGATTCGGACGAAATTTGGTGGATGAGTTGGGTGTGTGATGAGAACAAGCCAATTATATTTTGGTTGTCGATTGTCAGGCTAAGATATATATAGTATATATATATATTTTTAATTTAATACTAAATTATAAACTATTATATATACAATGTAGAGTCTCCTTATAATGAGCGATATTTTCCATGGATTGGTCAGCATATCAGGATTTTGTCAATACAGAGATGACTCCAGCCTAACCACCTGTCTTTCCAAAAGGGCAAGCAACCAAGGCCATGACGTACCGCCGTGGCATTGCCAAAATTCTACATTTCAACTTGTATTGCTTGACCTGCAGTTCTAGTTTGTCTCTGCTAACACTGACAGAACAGCCAAAATACATGTAGTTTCATTTGATTATCTTGTCTCGATGGATTTTGATTTCTGAACTAAAAAAATGTAAAAACACAGAATACTGTCATTCTATATTTTACTGTTCATCATCTTTACTTGAAATTGTTTAAATGGTTTGTCCATGAAAAGTCTGTCATCTATAACAAGGTTCATGAGAAGAAGTGTGAAACATGATGGGACTCCACTGTACTATATTCGTCGGCTGGATTGATATGTGTAGTCGAATAGCAATCTCGATTGGAATTTCTTTTCTTTATTCTGTACACTTGGCGTGAGTCATTTCAACATAGTAACAAGTCAAAGGGGTCGCCGGCTTGATCTGCATCTCTTTCGACTTGTTTTGACTCATGTGTACCCCATATTATGCTAATGGCAGATCACATGAACCTTGTGGAAACTCAAGTTATTCTGGTGATCGAGGTTGTTAAAGATGCAAAACTGCTCAACAAGTCCTTACAACTTGTTTGAGAACCAAACTGGTCCATTGCACCTTATGGGGAAGTAGAACCCCGACACCCCCCTCCCCCCTCCCTCGGCCTTATAGCAATATGACAAAGTGCCTGACGATTTCTTAACCTTGTGTTCTGTAAATTTTTCCAGCAATGGTGTTGCTTTTTCCAAAATCCATTCTTCTTTCACACAGAGCCGTCTACATTGTACTTGTCCCGTTTGAAACGACAGAGAATATTTCTCTAGATAATATCAACTTGCAAGAGGTAAGGAGGGTTTTGGGGGCAATATCTGAACTCTGGAGATTTGTTATTCCATCATTATTAATTTGTCCCTATTTTAATCAGATTCTTGTCGACGGTCTGTCTACTGTACTTGATGCTCTCGGCTCAGACGCTCTCCGCGGCACTCCTTCACCATTGCCGCTCAACTCAATCACTTCCCGACGTCTTTCTCTCTCGAAATGAGAGAGATTACGGTGGTTATTTCAACGAGCCTCTCTCTGCATTAAACCCTTCCCTGTCGAGTTTTCTGTACAGCTGTACTGGACACGCAACCGGGAGGTTTCTCACAATCAAACACTTGGTGCAAAGATTTTTCAAATATTCTGTCAATATGACAAAAATGTATGTGTGTATATATGTACAAAATTTGTCCTGAATACAGAATTTTATTTCATTAATAAAAATATAACAAAAGTTTCAAAAGAATAAAATAGTAAAAGATAATCACTATAAGGATTGGCAAAACCCAGAGGATAAAAAGTGAACGTACTGATAGCAATGGGGTCACAGTTGAGCACAAACAGGGAATGAGTAAATAGGAAAAGAGGATAGCATGGAGGAAGGAAACAGTAACCCTGCAACGTAAGATTGTGGGTTATCTCGGGCTTATGGGATTGCCCTAATCTTCTCATTTATTCAAATTTTTCATATGTACTTGTTTGTTTGTTTTTAGTTAATTTAGGTTGATCTAATGGCTCACAGCAAAAACTTGTCATTGTACAGTAACATTGTAGGAAGATTGCAAGTAGTATGGGCGATAACGTGAGATGTCGTGCACACCTTGTTATATGAAAAATATATATATATATATATATATAATAATATTCGTGGTACCTCTACTACATTCTCTACATACGAATGTTTCAGGTTACGAAGCGCCTGAACGGAAAATATTGCTCTAGCGTTCAGCAAGAAAGCAATAGGCCGAGTGACAGGCATATTGATTAAGTCGAATTGCAGCATGAATAAAAACCTCACGTAATCGTCGGGATAGTGTCCACACGCTATGCAAGTAAGACTATCTTGGGCATAGTTTGAACGCTAGACACCTAATCAATCAAGTTGGTTAACTTATGTATTAATTATCGAAGCGTTCTTGTGTTCATTATAGTAATATGCATTTGTCAAAGTCTTTTTAAATACTTTAAGCTAAAACAAAGAAATATTTCATCGTGGGAATGATAGGAAAAAAAAAATTTGCCGAAAAGCGGCATCGACATGGTCAAAAGTATTCTCCTATTGTGACTGATAAAGATCCATCATCACCCCCACACCTCACCATACACGGCCGTCAACACTACTACTGAACTGGACAATGGACGCTACACTACTAACGCAAATACCTACTTCACTACACTACTGACACTACACTGACGTAGACATACTAACTACTAACTACATACTACTACTAACTGACATAGACATACTTACTACTACAATGAATAATATACTACTGGACAATAGACATACTACTACTTACTACTACTACTAGACATAGACACTACTACTACTACCAATCAACTATACAACTCTACTGACTATTATAACTGTCTACGCACAACTAACTACTGCTAATATAATTACTACTACTAATACTGGCATTGACATCGTGCTCAACTGGAGTCTGGAACAAGATGGGTCCTCTTGTGAAGCCCATTTGTATATACCAATTCCCCTTAACGCTGCCAATACGCCATTAACGTAGATGTAAGTTAGAAACACGTTCAGTAATGCTGTGGTCGTCCGGAAGACGTCAAATCTAATTGTCCTACATACGACAATGTGCGTTTGAGATACGTTACACATAGGTTCATAGCATGTTACTCAAAGGTTAGAAGCACGTTATACTTAGGTTCAAAGCATGCTACACAATAGGTTAAACGCACGTTACTCATAGTTCATAGCACGCTAGTCATTGGTTCAAGGCAAGTTACAAATAGGTTCAATGCACGGTTACTCATAGGTTTCAAGGCACGTTAAACATAGGTTCAGAGCACGCTACTCATAGGTTAAAAGGACGTTACGCATTGGTTGAAAATTAGGTTGCGGGTAATGTTAAATATTACCTTGACGTGTTCGACTTATGAGTAACCTACAAGTAACGTGTGTCCGTCGTGTGTAAACGATCGCGGAGCGTGCCAGGAACATATGACAAACGCATGCGGAACGTGTTAGCCATACGCCGAGTACGCGTAAAATTTTCAGCATGCTTGAAATTTCACGACTTATTACACGTACCACGTAATATGACAGCGTACTTCATTGTTTTCCAGCCTACTCTTAACGTATACACAACTTACCTATACCGTATTTGACGCGCGCCTAGCGTTTTGAACACATTTTTCAATAGGCCGGCATACGCTGGCAAAATCGTCAAGGTGTGACTGCGATGTTGACACTTCAAATTCTCAGGGCGGTTATGATTTAAATCGGCGTCCGGCAGGTACTTAACAGGTCTACGCCACGAGTTTTTCCCGGCGATACGTTTAGCACGCTATGCATAAGTTAAACTATCGTTGGGCATAGTTTGAACGCCGACAACAGGCAAGCAATCGTTGGTAAAGTTATGCAATAACACAACGAAACGTTCTGTGGCCCGTTATAATATGTTATGGCATACGACCAACACGTTATGAATACGCCCAAAACTTTAAAAAAAATCAAAATTTCAGCGTACGCCAACGTTTTACATACATTTATATACGTTGCCATTGCTGGTTAAAACGTAAGGTGTGACAGGGCCCTTACGAAGGTTTCAGGTTACGAAACTACTCCCAGAACGAATTAAATTCGTAAGTAGAGGTACTGCTGTAATACACATATACAGCAGTGACGTGCTGCTCTGGGGCGAGGCGATGCAGCGACTGCTGGCTCCGTCCGGGGGCGACGCAGCGACGTGCTGTTCTGGGGCGAGGCGACGCACGACGTGCTGCTCCAGGGCGAGGCGACGCAGCGAACGTGCTGCTCCGGGGCGAGGCGACGCAGCGACGTGCCTGCTCCGGGGGGCGACGCAGCGACGTGCTGCTTCGGGCGCGGCACCGACTTCCGCGGGAGTGGACGCTAACTGCGGACGACGGCACGAGCGACGGCATGCGAACGCAGTGACGTGTGCTCCGGGCGAGGCGAGCGCAGTGGACAGGCTTGTGCCGGGGCGACGGCAGACGTGCTGCTCCGAACGGCGGACGCCAGCGACGTGCTGTTCCGGGGCGAGGCGAGCAGTCGAACGCTCTCCGTCGCCCGGCGCTCGCTGCGCGAAGCAGCGACGTGCTGTGCTCGGGGCGAAGGCGACCGCAGCGACTGCTCTTCCCGCGGGGAGGCGAACGCAACGACTGCTGCTCCGGGGCGGCGACCCTGGTCGGAGGCACGCATCTGTGCTGTTCGGGGCGAGGCGACGCAGCGCACGTGCTGCTCTGGCGAGCGCGCAGCGACGTGTGCTCGCGGAGCGCCCTGTTACGCCATTGCGACCCTGCTGCTCCGGTGGGACACTGTACTCATCCGGGAGGACACATTCTCTGCCGCATGCAACGTTCTCCGGGGCGATCCAGCTCTTTCTCGCAGCATTCGACCTGACGTCTTTCCGTTATTCTGTCCTTCTCTGTCACCACCATCTCGAGCACCATGTTCCTTGCCAGGTCACATGTGGTTCGCAGAACCCTTTCCTTGTTTCATCCCAAGTCTAATGAAAGCTTCGTCCATCTTTCACTTCCTTTCTTCAGAATGTAACGTTCTGAGTCTGTGTCATGCTCATCGCCGACAGGATTCTTAAGGCGCTGCCCACCGTTTGCCTCGTCGGTCCCTCTCCACATTTCTATCAGCTTTAGTATACCTGCTATTCTCACTCTCTTTGCATACTCTTCCTGTGCCTCATGCATCCTTGTTGTTCTCCGCACTGTTAGTCCCCTTTCCATCTACTTTTTCGTGAACCACTGCCCCCCCTCCCCTGCTTGTTCGCGTTGCCTCAGCCCTTAATTCTGCTTAAAATGTAAAAAAAATACTCCACATGTGGAAAGGTGGTTTGTTCAAGAAAAACGATCTCTCTCTGACCTCCTGTAATCTTCACACCTTTCTATTTTATTTCCTCCCCTAAGAGGCAGTTGATCATAAGCCCACCTTCCTCCCTCCCCTTTGTCTTGCTTCCTCCTGACCAAACCTGAATCAACCAGTCAACTGTGGGTGTTGGTCCCTGTTCTCTTCTGTTCTTTTTCATAATTGCCAATCTTACAAACAAAATTCACGAAAAGGTAACGGCTATCTTTTATGCATGGTAGTTTTGAGTCAATTCACGCTCTTGTCTCGTGTTCTTCACTCTAGTGTTTCAGCCCTGTCTAAACGAACTCCTTTATTGAAAGGCTACAGTGATCCTTTTGTTACGTCATGCGAGTCAGATCCAAACATGTGTGTTCGCAGATATTTGTCTCAAATCGAGATGCTTTGTTTCTGGAAAGAGTATTTGTGTAACTTGAGATACCACCGAGTATCTTCTTCAGTATCCATGTTTTTGAAGATTATTGAAAATGTTTTCCTCACAAGCTTTATTTTCCTGTGTCTAACTATACAAGATGGCTATGGCAATAGAAGTTTTTCCTTTTTTGAAATACAAACTCCAGGCTCATGAAGAGCTAGACACGAAGGGATAAGGCCCACAAAAATAACAAAAGGAACAGTAAGAGAGAGGGGAAGCACCAATACAACGAGTTGAGGGGACAAATTATAGGGAGACTCGTCCAAATAAAGGGATGTGAAGATGAAGTAGGGGAGGAAAGCACATGACACAGATTGATACAAAAGCAAACTCACAGAGATTAAAAAAACTGGAATTTGGGAGTTTAACGGTTTGTAGAAAAGATCATGGTTTGGGATTTGGGACGTCCTGAAATGGTGGTTGAAGCCTGGAAGGAAGAATGAGATTCGAAGAGGATGTGGATAGTTCATTCCAGGTGGGGAAAAAAGAGGCAACAGAAGTAGTGAAGGTGAGCATGATCCCTGGATTGTGGAGTTCACAAGCAAAGGAGGTTGATACGGTGGCTTGTGTGCACCCTGCATGAAACCCGGGGGGGGGGTCGGGGACAAGCACGGGAGAGTTAGGAGGGTGCAAGACAAGAAGGAGGCGGTAAAGACAGAGAGATCACTGACCTTGTCTGGCGATGGCTAAAGTGATAGACCCATTGTGACTCATCTTCATCTTGGGGATTGAAATGATCCTGTAAGGCTTGGTTTCCCACGGAATGAAAGCTGAGCAAGATGTGAGGCAGGATCGCGCAAGCCCAGAGGGGAGAGCAGACTCAAGTCAATCTGTGGATGAACGCCTTGAGGTGGAATATGTGAATTCAGGTTGCTAAGGAGGCTTTGGTGACAGAGGATGCTAGTGGCTTTGGAAGGCCAACTTTGAATGTGGTTTGCCCAAGAAAGATCATGGCTGATCGTGAGACCAGCGAGTTTTAATGACTCAACCTCGTGAGGAAGAAAGTCTGTTATTCCCATTTCTCCTGTGATTCACGTTTTATTTTTTCTTATTGGGCATAAGGCTCGTGGAGTGCTGCGTACACAATAATACACAGCCCACTGATTTGAAACTGATCTGAGCTGCTCTGTACCCCAGCTTGCTTTTGCCCACTATCTGTCAGTTCCCGAAGCGTAGTTTGTGTTGTTGGGCAACTGGTAATTTTACGCATGCAAATCGACATATTCCACGACGTTTTGCCATCACCTGCAGGAAACAACAGAGGGCGTGACCAGGAAGGAATTAGCTTGAGGGGCGGGACTTCCGGAATCCATGGTCGGAGCCGACAGAAATTTCCTAAAAATTGGTGGAGTAACAGAAAGGGCCTTTTGTGCTGAACGGGAAAGAATTGTGTGATGGATGATGAGAATGTTTTCTGTTCATGATGAAATGAGTTATTGATTATATCAGATGGACTTTTAAAACCTTCAAGACTGAGAAGAATGAGCAAACCAAACGTTAAAGGTAACTTTTTATTCATCAAACCCCTCTTCCCTCCTTGCATCTTCTCCTTCCAAAGGAAAATAAACGTTTTCGAACCTACATTCTGCTTATTTGTATAAGTTCGGGTCGCAAATTGTTTTTGTAATTGAGGGGTCTTGATTTTTTTGTTTTTTATTCTGTTTAATAAGATATACAGAGCTTGTCATGGAGCTGCACTCACCATACATTGGACATCAGATGAGATACAACACAGACGATACATGAGAAAACACAGCCATGAGAGCTGGGGGAAGTGCCCGTCACTTCCTGGGGCAACTCTGTGGTACCGACGAGTCGCAACAATGTGCCGCTTTCTCTGACGCCTCGCGAGGCGTTCCTAATGAGGATCCCCTCCTCCTCGGATGGCAACTATAGGAAATGTGTGTGCTCCAGTCCTTTTTAAATTTGAATGTCCAAGCAAGAAGGCGCACGTGCCATTTTAAAGTCTTGGTATGAACTCGGCCGGAGTTTTAACGGCTAACCCGACCGTCCCAGACCGGAGCTTGGAGCAATAGGAGGGCCTTGTTGTGAGATATATTGCATTGAAAAAAAATTTTAAACCACAACCTGGAGGATTATCCTTGATTGGACCAATCGTATTATGAAATAAAAACTGATGTTTCTTTGTGTTGCTTCATTGATTGTTGACTTTTCCGATGTGAAAGGTTTTTTTTTTCTTTCTCTTATACCGCACTCTCCCCCACGCCCTTTTTCTCTGTACTGTTCTTCCATCTCTCCTCTCTAGTCTCTCTTCTCTGCATGCTACGCCCCTGTTGTTATTAATTTGAATTGCTCATTGGTAGATGAGATAATGTCAATTATACATTTTGCTCCTGTTGCTTCTTCTCCTCCCACATTATTCAGATGACCACTCCTCCCTTAGCTGTATGAAGGAAGATTTTGCTCTCCCACGTTGAACCCTTTCAGGCTGAGGAGAGGCGAGGCTTTCAACCGGAATTGAGGTGAATTATCAGATTGGCTTTAATGTCCATTGTACAAACTTTTTTGGTGTAACATATGTGATGTTCAGGAAGGCAAACCATGTAGAGAGGAAGAAAGTGCACTCGCATTGAGGCGAGGTGCCAACAGGTGGACACAAGCAAAGGGAATGGATGAACCAGAAAGGGAGAGGAGAGTGACATCATGACCTGCTTGTATAAAGAAAATGGAATTGTGAGAGTGAGGTTGGGTGAGAGGTTAAATGAGTGGAAGAAATACTTCAAAACTACTTCTACTACTCTTGACGTTATGGCTCCAGATCACCAGTCATTCTCTGTGAAAATGCCTGACAGCCGGCTCAGCTAATGGTTGTTATGTCTGTCTGTTTGTCTGTGAGCAGGAATATCTAAAAAGGTTTGTGGATGGATTGGACGAAACTTGGTGGACACGGTTGGGGTGTGTGACAAGGAAGAATTGATTCATTTTGAGGAGATCCGAATCTCCAGAACAAGATGTTAAAAATTTTTATTTTAGGTACAGATGAGTCTCACCATTGAGAAGATGGGGTGAAGAATGATATATACATTTATCGTCAAAAAGTTATGGCGGGTTATGACAAAAGCCAGTAGAATGTGTTTGTTGGTGACAAGAACAAGCCGATTCGATTTGGTTCAGGGTCGAATCCAGAAGCCGACTATCACATGGGATATCAAACGTAAACTGTTCAGCTGAGGGGTACGCTCTAGAGCGTCCGTTTCTGTTGTTTTCGATGGTTTACCCGAAGGCTTAATTCCAATTCTGCCTGCAATAGCAGCACCATGGCAAGATTGCAATTGGGTGTTTGCCCATTGCCCCCAGTCCATAATGGAGGAGTGAAGTTTAACTGGACGTGACACTTACTCAAATCTGTACATCTTATATCGACAAAGATGTAGTGCACGCATGATGCCTATCAACATCAATGGTCACGTACGCCACACATCACCCTCTCGCATTTTCTCTTCTACGTTACGTCTTATATGTGACATGGTCAATGATTTTGGAAGTCATTCCAATACACCACCTAACCACAATACAATAAACATCCTCCAGTGCGTGACAACCTCGGCACTCTGACACGATCGCCTCGCACTGGACGTGAAGACGCGCAGCGGTGCACAATAATTGATGATCTGCAACCATGCATAATTAAAATACAACCCTAACACATAATCAATAAAATAATTATTAGAAACCCATTGATCAATTTGCTAACGGCATACCGAAACCCACAGTGTTCATCACGAATCTGTAACTTTTTGAAAATTAAGTATTAATTCGCAAATTTAATATTTATAATTTGAAATGCAATAAATCAAAAATACCGTTTATAGCCAATACTTGGTCACTCGTCAACGTTCCAATATCAGTGTTCCTTGTTCAAAAACGGTGTTGAGATTGAATTTGCCCAGATGAAAGATAAAATGTATAAGTAATTTAATAAATCGAAATTGTGTGTTAATGAATTAATTGATTCATCAAAAATAGAAAATCACAGCTCCTCTCCTCGAACCCAAAGCACATCATTCCTACTCTTTGTCCCCACACTTCACGCTTCCTACAACAAGATGGCTGGATATGGCCCAGAAAGCAAGAAAAATAATAGATTAATCAAATTCCAACAAATGACTCTTTAATCGCCAATATCACTTCTCAGTTGTCATGCGTCAAATATGAGCTTCTTAGCTCAAAAAGATGCCTGAGATTTGGCCAGGATGAGAAAGTAAAATCAAATAAGTAATGAAAATCGTAAACATTAAGTAATTGATTAACCAGAAAAATAAAGCAAGCCAAATGACTAAGATACTCGTCCTAATGATGACTGTCATAAGAACGAATATGACGTCATTGGTCGATGTATCAGGTTGCGTAGAATTATCTGTGCTAATGCCCGGCTTGAATTCCCGCAACCAAAATCAAACAGTGCCTAGTTTGAGATAATGTTTTTTAGGCGATTCCATTAGCCCGGCGATATTTGACGTCACTTTTTTCTCTGAAGAATTTCAAAATTGGAGATGGTTATTCGCGCGGAGGTTTCTGTCGATATAATGGCACAGTTTCCACGAAGATCCGATGAAAACTCTCGATTCTGAAACAAAAAATGTCAAAAAATAGGAATGACGTCATAAAAAATTGATATGACGTCATAGTGATGGTATGCATATGTGCGGTAAATTCATCTCTGCTAATGCCCTGTTCGATTCTCCCGCAAACAAATTCAAAAGGCTTGCCTAGTTTCGGAGATATTTTTTAGATCGATTTCCATTAGCGGAGATATTTTTGAACGTCAATAATACTTTTTTTTTAGGGGATTTCAAAATCAGAGATGGTTACTGTCTGCTGAGAGTATTTTTACATATGTATGCCAATTTCAGGAAGTTTCGAGAAAACTGTAGGCTGTGAACAAAAGTCACAAGAAAGAAGCAGAAGAACAACAACGTGAGTAAGACTAGAGATCCTCCACGAGGATTAAAATACTGTTTTTTGCGAAAAATAAGACAGATGGCAAACAGAGGGATGTGAAACAAGGGATGCGGTAAGGGAATGAGGGTAGGGGAGGAACGCACAGGGGGAACAATGGTTACAGAAGGAAAGTCCTCAGGAGGGAAAACTGAAAATTTGGAAGTACGTGGGGTTGGGGGGGGGATTAAGAGGATCGTAAAGATCATGGTTTTGATTGGGGAGATCTGAGATGTAGTGAACAGCTGTCTTGAAAAGCTGAAGGAAGAATGAGATTGAGAGGATGTGGAAGTTGGGTTCCACAGGTGGAAAAGAGAACGAAGAGTGGAGAGTGATCCTGGAATTGGGTAGTTTGCGAGAAGGGGGTTGAATCGTAGGACATGTGCGCCTTGTCGAAACCTGGAGGTTGGGGGGACAATGGTCGGAAGAACCAGAAGGTGAAAGACCAGAAAGGAGGCAATATTATATTTAAATATGTGAAAAGACTTATTATTTTGAATTATTTATTAACTTATATTTACTTTGACAATTTATTTCCTGAATTGAGATGCACAACCAAACGACTTTTAAAACAAACACAAAATTGGATAGTTTCAGGATGTGCCAAGCTGGTCCCCCCCCCCACGCCACCCTGAACCACTCACCCAGCCTCGATTGCTGGATATAGACCGCTGATGGAGCGGGTTGGAGGGCGCTCATTTCCCATGAATGAACCTCCAGTTTTTTTCTGATGACAAAATCAACAAACTGTTACAGTACCCATGATGCTTACACCATTTAATCCTTCATGAAAGAGAAAGTTGCTGAAATGGATGCCATCGATGTTTGGACTCTCCTTTTCACTTGATATCATCTGGATTAGGAATTATAATTTAAGAATGTGGTTCTCTGAACTTTTTGTTTTTCTCAAAAGTGAGTTTGTTTTTTTTTTTGATGAAGTTTGTTTCTGTATCCATCTTGTCTATCACCGTGGCGTCTCCCGTACCCTGTCTTCTTCCCCCACATCCCTTATTTGTCCAAGTCTCCTCTATTTTTGGTCCCTTAACCCTGCTTTTGTGTCCTCTCTTTCTACTTCCTTTCATCCTGTTACATCCTGATCTGTTCTGTATTCTAGTTCCTCCATGAGTCCTCAACACTAATACAAAATTACAGGTGTGTAATGTACTTAAATGTTATGGATTGTTGGCAATCCTTCAACTTTGTCTCTTTCTGTTCTCTCCCCCCCCCCCCCCCCCCCTCCTTCCTCGCTTGTTTATTTTTTTTATTGATTGGTCAATCAATTTAATGAAAATGATTGGGTCAAACTGATGACGAGTGATGATAATGATGTGTGTTGTATGCAAAAGAGTTATTGATGATTCACATTTGTTATGTATTATCATGTCCTCCCGGCAGCTGTTATGCAGACATCCTGAAGAGTGGAGCTCTTTTATCGACGAGTTCAGAGAGACTACCCAGGTCAAGTGGAAAACCGCGTCATTTAACCTCCCCAGGAGATTTCAATTTCGTGTCCTAAATTAACACAACAGAAGCCAAACTAGAAAGCATCTCAAAAAATGTGATGCCGTCCGCATCCGCTTCCGTGCTCGAACTAAACTTTTGATGAAAATAAGCTAATAAATTAATTAAAAAATCATATTGTTAATTTATTGTACGACCATATTCTCGTAATAAAGGTTTGTCGGAAATTTTGGATGACAATGGCTCAAATGGTAAAGTTTATGGCCTTGGCACGTACGTGCAAACACCTAATGTATTCTGGCTCTACCTGTCAAGTGGCATCCAACCTCCAGGCACCTCCTGCGGTCCTTCCAACAGACAAATGGCAAAGTCAGTGCAATGACACGACGCAAATAAAAAAACATGCAGCACAAACAGATTACAAATAACTCCATCTCCCACTGTGCAGGGACGGGCTCACAAGACAGACCCACCTATCAATTATAAACAATAATTTTTAAAAGCACACAGTAGCAAACTTCGATGAAGATAGAAGAATCGACGGAAATCGCTAATTACTAGCTGTTGATTGGCAGTGAAGCTAAAACACAAAGGAACAAATAAATATGTATAATTTGGGGGAGGAGGTTGGGGTGGGGGTGAAGAAAACGCAGACCTCAGAAAGACCATTGAAGAAGGTTGTTGAAGAAACCGAGAGGAATGATCACTTAAAATGGGCAAGATAATGTGGCAACAGTAACCTTGTTATGGGGAGGCCTTATGGCAGACACTATTTACCCTCCACGAATCTCGTTAGCTCTGTTGCCTGTAAGTCCCCTAACTGGTCTCTTCCCATATCCACACACGGTTTCTAAATGTCTTTCAACTCACATCGGTCTTGCACTTCCATTGGTTTTAACCTCCAATTCGTCATACACATTCTAATCGGTCGTACACACCAATCGGTCGGCTCGAGTAATGACGAGTTTGAAACAACCACAGGGAGAAGGAGTATGCAATGAATGTTCAAATGTTCGACAGCAGCTCTCAGTTGCCAGTTAGCACAAGTTTCATGGAACAATAATATTGAGATTAATATATGAATACACTATCACTTTCATGGCCATCCTAAATTAACCTATTAATGTAATATTTGAATTCTTATTGACATCATGATAATGAAAAACTCATTACTTGGCAGAACTAAAGATATAACAAAAAATACCGCTTTGTTCAAAACTGTCAGCAGGTTACTGTAACCTCTACTTTTAATATCATTTATCAATTGATGATGTTTAACGACACCAAGAATGATCTTCAAATGCTGAGCTTGCACATTTCCGTTAGAGGTACAGTACTGTTAGTAAATAGTTTTAATCTCTGTCCTTCACGCTCAAGATCACATTTTTACTTTCCCCAATGTAACTTTGGTTGTTCTTAGCAGTCTCTAGATCAGTCAGTGGAGGCCACCTGGGACAAACTCGATTTGGAATGTAAACCAAACAAAAACCGCTTTACCAATGTTGGCTTCGCTTTTGACCCACTCTCCCGGGTGTGTCTCCTCTCCACACCAGTACTTACACATCTTCGGTAACCTTTTCTTTCTGCTAATGGTCCTCGATTTTAAGCCCTCTGTAGTGCAGTTTCCCCATTTTAATGGATTTCTTTTTTGCGCGGTATGCCTGGAAGTGATTACATCAATGCAAAAATACATTGAACGGTTAACAATCGACCGCGACTTACAATTGCCTCAGTCCCCATTGCCGAGCACGATGGCCGACTTTTGGAGGATGGTCGTGGAGCAAAAGGTGCAGCAACATAGTCTTCTTGCTCCCAAGAGAATGAGCAAATGGTTATGGTATATCCTTTTTGTCGCATCACCATCTCATTTGTTTCTTTTTAGATTATTTCTCCAAAATAAGCTCATAGAGTGGGTCCTGGTGTCTGTTCGTCTGTCCATTAACCGTTTGCTAAAACATCTTCTCCTCAAAATTACCGATTGATATGGACCCATTTGGCGTGATATATCAGAATATATAAGGTCTTGTAGGGTTGTGTTCACACATTGAATCGCCCCAGGACAGCTGAACAGGGGGGGGGGGAGGGGGGTTCACCTCAAATTCAAGGCAATTTCTTTTTTTTTTTAAATCTTCTCAGAAACCGACGGCCAGATGTAGACCATACTTTTCATAAAATAAGGACCAATGTTAACTAGTTGTGCCCCCCATGACCATACCAGTTCAGGAATGGGGGGGGGGGCATATGGGCTCCTTCTCCTAATTCTCCATTTTCACCATACTTGTTGGGAAATAACTGTCAGTCCCCACCAGGGCTATTTATTATTCCTTACTTTTGGATGACACAAGAATGTTGTCGAAAAATCTTTTTATTTCACCTCGGCGTTCCTCTTTTAGTGGGAAGTGTAATCGCTACTGGCCGGAGAGAGGGAAGGAAATGTAATGCAGATTTTAACCGTCTCTCTACTTGAATCCGATACCCTTGGCCTCTTACACTGTGCGCACGTTCATTCTCAAAAAGGTATATCTTCTTTGTCTGTCTTTACCTCATGTTGTTGTTCTTCAGATTTGGACTTTGGACCTTTATTTATCTTCAATAACACCCTCATCTTCTTCAGGAGAGTGAGAAGCCCCGCAAGTGAGGCATGGCAACGTGACTGTTGGACGAATCAGGAACAGCCCACCGGACCCGACAACAGCCATCTTGGTGTGCTTCGCCGCTCCAGGCCGCAGAGTCCATTTGAACCGGACCACAGCTCCTTTGGCTTATCCATTGCAGGTTCTCGTCTGCCTTCACCCAGATACGAAGCCCTCTAAAAGTTCTTAGATCAAGTTACTCCATAATAGTCAAAACATGGCAACTTGTTCAACCTTTTTCATGTAATGTCGTTTGACTTCAATGCAATTGTTCCATTTGTCATCCTCTATATGTAGGCCCTGGTGATGGCTTATTGTTAAGGTGCTTGGCTTAAGATACAGGGTCTTGAGTTTCAAGTCCCATTTTTGGGACCGTGGAATTAACACCAGGTAGGGTTGACTCAGCCTGTCATCCTTCCGAGGTCAGCAAAAATGAGTACCAGTGTGCTGGTAACAAACAGGGGCACTGAATAGAGCCACAACTGTGACTCCCAGAAAAAAGATTTCAGCCAAGCAGGCCAACAGGCAAATAATATAAAATAAATAAATAATCCGGTATGGTGGGAGTTTCAATATGAATGATAAAATTATCAGATCTGTGATGATGGTTGAACAAACTCATGATGTGATGCCAACCATTGCTTTTGATTGTGACTGCTAAGGTTTCTGGGAACCCTTCTTCTTACCTTGAAATCTTATCCCAGTGTTCGGTGATGATGGTGAAAACACCACGTTGAGAATTCTAAGTCTGTGTTACTTTTGCGACTTTAACATGGTGAAACTCGATCAAATTAATGCCCTCAACCAGGGCAACAGTTTGTGGGGTCTACTCGCATATGCTGGCCATCCTAAGCTGGCGTCATCTTCGAAGGGCTTTGTAACCATCACACTTAAAAGTCAGCCACAACATTTTCCAAAACTGATGGCTCCACCAAAAGTATACAGATGCCTTGCAGGCAAGGCCCAGGTCGGACATTTTTGGACCAGCTCTGAGCTGATCTTCATACGCAGCACTAACGCACGCTTCGTGTGTTGTGCCCTTCAAACGGGAAAGGGGGTCTTCCCAGAACAAGGTCTCACCGTCGCTCATTGAGCAGTCACCTGATGCTCCTCCATTTAGAAGGTACTTATGATGACCGATACATGTTGCCTGTGCATTCTTAGATGAGGACTACTTTGGTGGTCAATACATCAAGCCCAGAACCAACACCTGCTGGGCAGCTGTACTTTGCTGATTGTGCCATCTGTTTAAAATATGCATCTCGAAAACAAACAAGCAGAAATTTTGTAATCCCAGCAGCCCGTTTAGCCAACTGGAGAATATGAGGGCACACTTTCCCCATACCAGCCAACATGGTTGTGGATTTCCTGGAAAAGCACCTTCTTTGAATAATATTGATGAAACATCAATTTCTAAATTTAGTAATACCACAGTAATTACGCAGTGGCCTTCAGATAATATTCACCCGCTCGACTTTTGTCACATTTTTGCTGTGTTACAGCTGAATTAAAAAAGGATTAAATTTAAATTTTTTGGTACCAATGGACACCAAAATACCCCAAATGACAAAGTTGAAAACATGTTTTTCGAAATTTTTACAAATAAAAATTAAAAAAAGTTGAAAAAGCTGAAAGGTTCTTTGCATCAATAAGTATTTCAACCCCTAAGTGAATACTTTTGAAGAGCACCTTGGCAATGATTACAGCTTTGCATCTTCTTGGTAATGTCTCTATAGCTTTCTCATCTGGATTTGGGGAGTTTCTCCCATTACTCTTTGCAGATTTGATCAAGCTCTGTCAGTTGGATGGGAGCGTCAGTGACGGCAATCGTCAAGTCTTTCCACAGATTCTCAATGGGATTCAAGTCTGGGCTTTGGCTGGCCACCAACAACTTCGCATTCATTGTTTGCTTCTTGTGTTGCTTGGCTTGTGCTTGGGGATCTCGTCCTTTGGGACGCTTCTCACACATCTATGGTTTTCTGCACTCTGAAGCAGGTTCTCTCAGGATTTCCTGCATTTGGCTCCCTTTATTGTTACATATCATGTCCATTGTTACATGTTATCTCTTAACAAGTCCCTCAGATCTGCCGCTGAACGCATACGCTCATAGGCATGGAATGCCTGGCACGGACCATGCCTTCATGGTTAGGCGAATGTGTTAGATGGGTGATGAGTGCTAAACTTTGTTTCCCGCCAGACGTAGACTTTGCATTCAGTGCAAAGAGTTAAATTTTCATCTCAGCAGACCACAGAATGTTTTTACTCAACTCTCAGAATCTTTCACACGTTTTGCAAATTTCAGGTGTGCGTTGGTTGTGCCTTTTTTCCTTCAGGAGTGGGCTTCCTGTCTGGCCCACTCTCACATAACCTAGATTTTTTTGAACGTCTGCAGAGATTATTGTCTCCTGCTGGTTTTCATCTCAAGCCAAGAACTTGTAGTTCTGTCAGAGTGGTCATTGGGTTCTTGGTCACCTCCCTGACCAGTCCTTCCCAGTCGCTCAGTTTGGTCGACAGCCAGCTCAAGGAAAGAGTCTGGTAGTTCCAATCTTCTTTCCATTTCCTAATGATGAGCTCACGTGTGCTGTTTGGAACTTTCACACTCAGAAATTTGTGATCGCTTTGTGATCTGCAGATATCTAGTTTCCTATTTATTTTTCTTTGTGTCCAAGTTAGGACATTTTTGCTGTGCCCATGTTGACACATAGCTCATGATACAGGATCCAGGTTTAATCTCACATAGTTGTGTTGATTTTACCCTTTTATTGGACTTATGTCCTTTAATTTTGTGTTTAAGTGATGTTGTTCTTTGTTCTTTTGCATTTTTTTTCATAAATTATCTTTTATATTATTCTAATTCTTGATTTTCTTCTCTTTCATACTATTTTTATACTCGTCTATTCCTCCTCTTTCTTATCTATCCTCTAAGGAAGTGAATTCCTTACAGAAATTTTTCTTAAGACTCACTTGGCTGTGCCTGGATGGGTTTGAGGTAGTGGACGTAGCGGCTGAAACCGAATCCTTCCCAGGTTCCTCCTGATGACTCCATCTTGCTTATTTACTTCTTTGGGTTCCTTCTTGGTTTTCCGTTTCAGTTTGTACAAGCCCCTTCCTTAGAACTTTAGGTCGTGTAGAAAAAGAAGCTTTTGTCTCAGAATTTGCATTTCTCTTGTCGGTTTGTTTGCCACCTCTCCATTTCTCTCTCTCATCCACAGCTCTGGAGTTGGCAGAGTGTTGTTTTGCTGCCTCTTCATGATCTCTTCAACACTCCGTTTAGAAGGAAGAAGTAATCCAGGAATAGTTAATGGTCTGCGCTGTTTCGCGACAGGCATGATCAATCACGGAGGCAGTAAATCTGGATCAAATATGGACCATAGTGGAGACCCTCTACGTGCCCAGAAACATGAGACTGAAGTTGATGTCAAGGCATTGGCTTCCGGGAGGATTAGATTGATCACAAAGGAACGAGGTTGGACACGGAGTTTGAGGTTGGACAATTAAACTTAACTTCTTTCCCAGTTTTTTTCAGCTCTCTTATCAGAAAATCCATTCTTATCAGTTCCTTTACACCACATTAAAGTAATAATTATCCAGTGTAAGCTGATAAATGCTTTTCCCCACCCCCCCCCTTCAACTCCATTTCCTTTAACCATTAGCACTGCACCTTTTCCATTGTTCCACCCATTTTTTTTTCACATTTTTATTATTCCCATCTCCAATAGCAGGTTCTTCAAATAGCAGACAACTTGGTTTAATTATTTAGTACCACAATGATAAAGTGATACCGATTTTTTTTATATGATACAGAAACTCATAAGAGTTTTTTCTTTTTTTAAGGTCTGGTGGTTAATGTAAATAAATTAGTGTGCCAAATTTGGTGCTTTCCTCACAAAATGCACAATTGTTATGCTAAGTTGCCCCACTATTAGACCAAAAGGCAGGGACAGGTGTTCTCGTGCAAAATTAATGTAAAATATAAAAAGTGGACAGCAGCTACGTTGTATATCAAATCAATTAAAATCATCATCAAATACAAAGTTGACTGATGTGCCAATTCATTGTAATGCAATACACCACCATTCCATATCATCCCCCATCCCTACCCATGATCTTCTCTACCCCATTAACCCCCTTTGACACCTCTCTTGCAGATTTTTGTTTCCTTCCCTTCTCTCTACTCTTTTGCACTTATCTGCCACTTATCGCATTGTCAATACAACACCATTGCCTTTCTGTTCTCCATCATCTCTCTCTTCCATGAGGCTAGATTTAGGATTCAATTTATTTTTATTCTTTAAAAATGTGTAAATATACAGGATATTTCTGCTCCCCCATCCCATCCCACCACAATATTTTGGGATGTTTCATCGTCACACTAACAGGCAGAGGTGATGTCTGCAACATGGAGTTCTACAAATCGTGATCTGCAATATTAGTCTTTTGTTTTTTCACCTACTTTTCTTGCCTAAAGCCGCTGTCACACCTTGACGATTTAGCCAGCGTATGCCGACGTATGAAAAATTTGTCTAAAAACGCTGGCACACGTCGATATACGTTATGGGTAAGTTTTGTAATACGTTAAGAGCACGCTGAAGCACGCTGGCATACGTCGTAGTACGCCGAGCTCGTCGACAAATTTTTACATGCTCAAAATTTTTCGACGTATGCCAGCGTATGACTCACACGTTCCGCATACGCTGGCCATAAGTTGTAGGCATGTTACGCGATCGTTGACACACGTCGACACACGTTACTTGTAAGTTACTCATAAGTTGAAACACGTCGAGGTAATGTTTAGCGTCAGTGTTCCAGACTCCATGGTTTTTTTTTTTTGTTGTTGGTTTTTTTTCTTCGCATGACGTGATGTTGACACTTCGATTTTTAGTGCGGTTATATATAATATAATTAATAGGCTGCCGCTCAACAATTTAAATCATAACCGCACTAGAAATCGAAGTGTCAACATCACCGTCATGCCAAAAAAAAAAAAAAAAAACATGGAGTCTGGAACACTGACGGGTTCCTCCTGTGTGAACCCATTTTTATATACCAATTCCCCTAAACGTGACAATACGCCATTATACGGTAGCTGTAAGTTAGTAACACGTTCAGTAAGTTCTGTGGTCGTCCGGAAGACGTCGAATACGTCTACATACGTTACACACAGGTTCAAAGCACGTTACTCATAGGTTCAAAGCACGTTACTCATAGGTTCAAAGCACGTTACTCATAGGTTAGAAATAAGTTTCGGGTATGCTAAACATTACCTCGACGTGTTTCGACTTATGAGTAACTTACAAGTAACGTGTGTCGACGTGAGTCAACGATCGCATAACGTGCCTACAACTTATGGCCAGAGTATGCGGAACGTGTGTGTCGTACGCTGGCATACGTCGAAAAATTTTCAGCATGCTTAAAATTTGTCGACGTACTCGGCGTACTACGACGGTATCAGCGTGCTTCAGCGTGCTCTTAACGTATACAAAACTTACCCATAACGTATTCGACGTGTGCCAGCGTATTCGGCAATTTTTCATACGTCGGCATACGCTGGCTAAAACGTCAAGGTGGTGACAGCGGCTTGAACTTCGATGTCTAGTGCGGTTATGATTTTGAATCGTCGAGCGGCAGCTTTTAATAGGCTATGCCAGTGATCGTCGGCGATACGCTGCTGCGCGCTATGCATACGTTAGACTATCGTTGGGCATAGGTTGTGAACGCACAACACGCTAAGCATTCGTTGGTATAAGTTATCTATATGTTATCGAAACGTCTGTGTACGTTACTAATACGTTATGCATACGTCCAACTCGTTATGAAATATGCCAAACTGGAAAAAAAAAACATAAATAGTTTCAGCGTACGCCAGCGTTTTAACATACATTTTGATACGTTGCCATACGCTGGCTAAAACGTCAAGGTGTGACAGCGGCTTTAACAACATCGTCAGAGACAAAAGGATTTTTGTGCGTGAAATACACAATGTGCTGTGCCGTTATTCTCTCGGAGTGACCGGTTCACGTTGTTGGATACCTTAGGTCCATAGGCTTCGCGACCATGTGACGCTGAGGCGATAACAATGTTGGAAGCCAAACTCACAGATCTCTTGCTCATAAACCACTTGACCATTCCCAAAATGTTACGATGATAAAAACACAACAGAAATCAGAGTTCATAGAATACCATAACCCATGCAGTCTGGAGAAAAAGGACGTGGGAATTTATCGGAACTTGGACACGGGACTTTATTAGAAGAAGAAGAAGAAGAATGTCGACGTTCCTCTGCCCTGAGACCGCGAGTGGAAATTTTGATTGGTCGAGATGGCGTACAATTTTGTCCAAGTACTGCTAAACTGAAGGTTTTTGAAAGTGCCAACAAGGTGATTTGTGTTCTCCATTGTTGAAGTATATAATTATGTTGAAATATAATAAAGTGTTAAAGGCTATATATATATAAAAAAAATTTTAACATTGATTTGAAAGTTTTTGTCACCGTTGATGCAGCATCTTTTAAATCATCTTATTTAATATATGTTTAATTAGTTCTTCGTTCCTGTTGTTTGTGTCCTTTGTGACGTCCTCAAAAACAATGAGTCTCCTGTTTGTTTGACATGATTGTTAATTTTTGTTTCAATGCCAGACAAGCAGACAGACTAAAACGATTACTGTACTTCTCTGTGCGCATGTGCGATCAGGACGACACCCCATCCATTTTACCAAATTTAGAGCCAAAGTACTACGAAACTGCAGGTTCGTTTTCCGATTCATGTTCTGCAGTGTTCAAAATTTAAAATTCAATCGTAATCACCTTAATTCCTCGATCATAGAAATAGAGTGATAGACAGACAAAGTGAACGAATTGCTTACCCTGCTTTGAGCTATGCAGGGCGGGGTAATAAAGAAAACCTCCAAGGTAAAAAATATACCGATCCTCATCCTCAACGCGTTTACCACTTAAAACAAACAAACTACAAACTGCTTTCAGGGTGACTGTGTTCCTCAGAACTGTTGTTGCATTGCATTGTGTGTAAATTTGTGGGGACTTTTCCTGTCGTAACAATGTTTGCACTTTCGAAGGGATGCTTCCCACCATTGAGTGTTCCTTTCTGTTGTTCCTCCAGAGGCCTGTCTGAAAGGTGTTCTACATCCCACAATAAGACAATTGTGTGGTACATCATACCTTTCTCTTCTAGTTAATGATACCTGATTTATATATATATATATATATATATACTGTATATATATATATATATATATATTTTCCATAGGGACCAGACTCCATTGTGAGCTATTATTGTATTCAATCGTTTTTTTACATTTTATATGTAGTTCTGCGATAAGCTTTGTTTTAATGAAAAAAAAGCATGATATGTACCAGGTCAATGCAGGCTTGTTTATACAACTCTCAATACTAGGCTTTGTCAAGGTGCCTGTAGACAATTCGATCGATAGGTTTTATCAACTGAAGGTTGACATATCCATGCCAATGATCGGTGGAGCAAAGAACTACTGATGATTAGGGCGTTGGGCTTTTTTGGAACAAGCGCAACCTTCCTCTTGATCTGATGAAGGGCTTACTAACGCCTGAAACGTCAACATTGCTTTCTCGATAAGTCAGCTTGCCTTCATCAGCCATCACTTCGTAAAACCTACCATTGTTTGTGGACCATCTGAAAGTTAATGGACGTGTTTTACGGTAAACAGTGACTGTATTGGCCGAGTCATACTAATGGATACTCTGTTTGATCATTGAGGCAGGAGACTTGACGATGCTTCCTTTTTGTGTCCAGTATGGAATGGTAGTTTGATTTGGCTTCTGTAATATGTAGAATTGCTGCTTATCTCCTCAGGTTTTTGGTGGAGTTGAACAACGACTCAGTTTTCAAACTGCCCCAGACCTCATGCCTCACCCTCCAACCTTTGACCCTGGGAGCATTGCCTTGGATGGTATTATCACCCTAAACTTCAAACCTCCAACTCAACAGATCTCTTCTTTAAGGTATGATACCTGTGCAGTACTGTGTTTTTGATCGCACCTTTTATTTTCACGTCTGATTTTCACTTTTATGTTTATTCAGTTGGTTGTTGTTTTTTTGTTTTTGTTTTTTTAACAGGATCTAAGGCTCACAGTGGAGCTGCCGCACACACATCTCACACATGGACATGCAGACAAATACACGAGACACAACACAGGACTGTGAGACGAGGCAAACACGGCCACTGAGATTGGGGGAAGTGCCGCCACTTCTTGGGGTATTCTGGGTACCAGTGAAGCCACAACAATGGTGCCGCCTTTCTCACCGCACTCAGCGGGGTATTTCCGAAGGAGGAATTTCTTCCTCCCCATGGATGCCAATCTATGGGGATTGTCCATGCTCCGAACCTTTTAAATGCTGATCATCAATCAAGGAAGCAGCACGTACTTGGTGTGACTCAGCCAGGGTTTGAACCGCTGACCTCTCAGACTCTGAGCAGATGCTCTAACCATGACACCTCCGAGTGTGGTCCTTTGGGAGGAACTCTGAAATGATTGAATAATTATCATGTGACATTGCTTGTGGAGTTGTACACAAAGTAAATTGTGGTTTGCTTGTGTGTGAATTACCATTATGAGCTAGGCAGTAGAGCATCATGCAGTGTACACTATGTATGCTAAGTTTGGATTTGATATTGATTTATTTACATGACATTTATTTACTAGTTTTGTGTCGTTCGTGTTGAAGTTAGTATCTCCGTCTGTCCCAGTATTCTTCCCATCCAAGTCTTTGAGAGTGGAATTGTGCCTCAACCAATGTTCTTTGGATGCTTTATGTGAACCAACCTTTGAGGTCTCCTGAATGATGTGTTTAGATTCAGACTTTCAGACACATGAGTGAGGTTGGTATTGAGAGAGCCGCAACCATTCTTCCGGGCATTGGTTAGATCGACATTATGATGGCTGGAGCTGGAAAATGGAAAATGAGGGACGATCGATCTTCAAAGCTTCTGTCCAACCACCAAGGCATGGAGTCATGGATCAAAGTGGAGCAGAGCAAGCAAATTAGGATTCTTGGAAATTTAAGACGGCCAATAGAAGCATTATTGTGAGAGAACAATCGCAATGGACGGCTAACTGTTAGAGCATCACACTGGTAGTGGTGATGAACGTGGCATTAATGACGAGCGGTCACTACTGCAGAGTGATTCACAATCCTCGGTTTTCACTTTAGGGTGTGCCAAGAACTGCATCTGTGCCCTTGATTCAAGGTCACCACGTCAACAGTCTGCATCGTTGTTGAGCATACACACCTGCCAGACCACCTGCCGGCGCTGGGCATTCCTCTTTTACGGTTCTATCCGCCCGAATTCCCAACACACTTGGCAACCCAATGGTCTTCACCGAGTCTTGAGATATGCTCGTCTACATTCCGCATAAACGATGACACAGAAAACTCAAATCTATGTTCCCTCTTCGGCATGCGGTTGCTTTTTGTTTCAGCAGACATTTCAGTTTGACCTGGTGATGTGAAAGCAATTCATAAACTGGATCCACTTTCTTTTTTCCCTTTTGTGTTTCTGCGTTTGTGTCATGTGTTGCAGTTACAATATATATATATATTTTTTTTTTTTTTTAAAGTGCTGCAGGTAAATGTGTATATTATACATTCTTGAATTGCAAATGTTCATCCGTTCAATTTATACTCAGTAAATGATGTCATGATGTGCCCGAGTAACTTGGCACCACATCCCATTCTTTCAACTGAGAGCTTGGTACAGTCCATGTTTTAGCTGGAGGTGGACGGAGGTTATGTTTTCACCCGTTTGTTTGTTTGTCCGTTTGTGAGCACGATATTGCAAAAAGTTATGGACGGATTCGGACGAAATTTGGTGGATGAGTTGGGTGTGTGATGAGAACAAGCCAATTATATTTTGGTTGTCCCGATTGTCAGGCTAAGTATATATATATATATACAATGTAGAGTCTCCTTATAATGAGCAGATATTTTCCATGGATTGGTCAGCATATCAGGATTTTGTCATACAGAGATGACTCCCAGCCTACCACCTGTCTTTCCAAAAGGGCAAGCACCAGGCCATGACGTACCGCCGTGGCATTGCCAAAAATTCTACATTTCAACTTGTATTGCTTGACCTGCAGTTCTAGTTTGTCTCTGCTAACACTGACAGAACGAGCCAAAATACATGTAGTTTCATTTGATTTATCTGTCTCGATGGATTTTGATTTCCTGAACTAAAAAAAATGTAAAAACACAGAATACTGTCATTCTATATTTTACTGTTCATCATCTTTACTTGAAATTGGTTTAAATGGTTTGTCCATGAAAAGTCTGTTCATTATAACAAGGTTCATGAGAAGAAGTGTGAAACATGATGGGACTCCACTGTACTACAGTATATTCGTCGGCTGGATTGATATGTGTAGTCGAATAGCAATCTC
Organism: Eptatretus atami; assembly: GCA_035128595.1. Lineage (NCBI taxonomy): Eukaryota > Metazoa > Chordata > Myxini > Myxiniformes > Myxinidae > Eptatretus > Eptatretus atami. The sequence goes on from CM068962.1 coordinate 3,859,541, forward strand.
GATTGGAATTTCTTTTCTTTTATTCCTGTACACTTGGCGTGAGTCATTTCAACATATGTACAAGTCAAAAGGGGTCGTGGCTTGATCTGCATCTCTTTCGACTTGTTTTGACTCATGTGTACCCCATATTATGTAATGGCAGATCACATGAACCTTGTGAAAACATCAGCTTATTCTGGTGATCGAGGTTGTTAAAGATGCAAAACTGCTCAACAAGTCCTTACAACTTGTTTGAACCAAACTGGTCCATTGCACCTTATGGGTGAAGTAGAACCCCGACACCCCCCCTCCCCCCTCCTCCCTCGGCCTTATAGCAATATGACAAAGTGCCTGACGATTTCTTAACCTTGTGTTCTGTAAATTTTTCCAGCAATGTGTTGCTTTTCCAAAATCCATTCTTCTTTCACACAGAGCCGTCTACATTGTACTTGTCCCGTTTGAAACGACAGAGAATATTTCTCTAGATAATATCAACTTGCAAGAGGTAAGGAGGGTTTTGGGGGCAATATCTGAACTCTGGGAGATTTGTTATTCCCATCATTATTTAATTTGTCCTTATTTTAATCAGATTCTTGTCGACGGTCTGTCTACTGTACTTGATGCCTCTCGGCTCAGACGCTCTCCGCGGCACTCCTTCACCATTGCCGCTCAACTCAATCACTTCCCGACGTCTTTCTCTCTCGGAAATGAGAGAGATTACGGTGGTTATTTCAACGAGCCTCTCTCTGCATTAACCCTTCCCTGTCGAGTTTTCTGTACAGCTGTACTGGACACGCAACCGGTGAGGTTCTCACAAATCAAACACTTGGTGCAAAGATTTTTCAAAATATTCTGTCAATATCGACAACAAAATGTATGTGTGTATATATGTCACAAAATTTGTCCTGAATACAGAATTTTATTTCATTATATAAAAGTTTGTATATGATAATACACTATAAAGGATTGTTGCAAAACCCAGAGGATAAAAAGTGAACGTACTGATAGCAATGGGGTCACAGTTGAGCACAAACAAGGGAATGAGTAAATAGGAAAAGAGGATAGCATGGAGGAAGGAAACAGTAACCTGCAAGTAAGATTGTGGGTTATCTCGGGCTTATGGGATTGCCCTAATCTTCTCATTTATTCAAATTTTTCATATGTACTTGTTTGTTTGTTTTTAGTTAATTTAGGTTGATCTAATGCTCACAGCAAAACTTGTGCATTGTACAAGTCACATTGTAGGAAAGATTGCAGGTAGGTATGGGGCGGATAACGTGAGATGTCTGGCACACCTTGTTATATGAAATATATATATATATTAGTGGTACCTCTACATACGAATGTTTCAGGTTACGAAGCGCCTGAACGGGAAAATATTGCCTCTAGTTACGAAGGCGTTTCAGGATACGAAGAAAAGAATCACCCGGAAAAAGTGTCATCACAAGTCGGGCTATCGCGCACTATGACGATGTCTGCCTCGCGCATTTCCGACGGATTGTTAAAAGCCGGCAAAAGCAGACGTTCATTGGATCAATTCTTCACGAAACGCGAGGCAAAAAACACTGCTGATAAGGACCAGTAAACAGAGGCCAAAAAGTAACGAGAATAGCAGTTAAAAGGTAAATGAATATTTTTATTATTTCCTTTATTCTTTGTTTTTTACATTATGTGCCTCTCGTTTTATGTTTATTGTGCGGTAATCTAATTTTAACATGTATTGTTTCATGTTCTGATGCATTAAATTTATGATTTATTAAAAAAAATGTCCGAATTTTGCGGGGCTTGGAACGATTAGCGCATTTACATTCAAAAGGCGTCCTACTTAAGGGGCTGTCACACCTTGACGATTTAGCCAGCGTATGCCGATTTATGAAAAATTTGTCTCAAACGCTGGCACACGTCGAATACGTTATGGTACGTTTTGTGTACGTTAGGTGCACGCTGAAAAACACTACCATAGTCGTATTACGCTGGTTTAAAACGTTGTACTTTTTGGTTGTCCAAAAAATTTTGCATGCTTGAATTTTACGACGTACTCGGCGTTTGCTCACACGTTCCGCTACGCTGGCCATAAGTTGTAGGCACGTTATGCGATCGTTGACACACGTTAATTGTATGTTACTCATAAGTCGAAACACGTAGAGGTAACATTCGCGTACCCGAAACTTATTTCTAACCTATGAGTAACGTTTTAAGCACGCTACACGAACGTTGTTCACACTTCGCAACACGCTACTAGAAAGTTCCTCATACGTCGAAACACATCAAAGTAATGTTTAGGGTACCCGTGACTTATTTATAACCTATGAATAACGTGCTTGGGAATTATTACGCTATGCATACGCTAGACTATCGTTGGGCATAGGTTGTGGACGCCTAAAACACGCTAAACAATCGTTGGTATAACTTATGTATAAGTTATCGAAGCGTTCTGTGTTCATTACTAGTACATTATGCATTTGTCAAAGTCGTTTTTAATACTTTAAAAAGTAAAACAAAGAAATATTTCATCGTGGGAATGAGGAAAAAAAATTAGCCGAAAAGAACATCGAACAATGGTGCAAAGTATCTCCTATTCGTGGACGATAAGAGGATCCATCATCACCCACAACCTCCCCATCACGCTCACCTACTACTACTGACATGGACCTACTACTACTACCAATACTACTACTACAACTACTACTACTACTACTGACATAGACATACTACTACTACTACTACTACTCTACTGACATAGACATACTACTACTACTAATAATAATACTACTGAATAGACATACTACTACTACTCTACTGACATAGACATACTACTACTACCAATGCTACTACTACAACTACTACTACTATACTACTGTCACGCACACCAACTACTGCTAATAGTATTACTACTACTGATACTACTGGCATTGACATCTACTCAACATGGAGTCTGGAACAATGATGGGTTCCTCTTGTGAAGCCCATTTGTATATACCAATTCCCTTAACGCTGCCAATACGCCATTACACGGTAGATGTAAGTTAGAAACACGTTCAGTAAGTGCTGTGTCGTCCGGAAGACGTCAATCTAATTCGTCTACATACGACAATGTGCGTTTGAGATACGTTACACATAGGTTCATAGCATGTTACTCAAGGTTAGAAGCACGTTATACTTAGGTTCAAAGCATGCTACACATAGGTTAAACGCACGTTACTCATAGGTTCATAGCACGCTAGTCATTGGTTCAAGGCAAGTTACAAATAGTTCAATGCACGTTACTCATAGGTTTCAAGCACGTTAAACATAGGTTCAGAGCACGCTACTCATAGGTTAAAAGGACGTTACCCATTGGTTGAAAATTAGGTTGCGGGTATGTTAAATATTACCTTGACGTGTTTCGACTTATGAGTAACCTACAAGTAACGTGTGTCCGTCGTGTGTAAACGATCGCGGAGCGTGCCAGGAACATATGACAACGCATGCGGAACGTGTTAGCCATACGCCGAGTACGTCGTAAAATTTTCAGCATGCTTGAAATTTCACGACTATTACACGTACCACGTAATATGACAGCGTACTCATTGTTTTCCAGCCTACTCTTAACGTATACACAACTTACCTATACCGTATTTGACGCGCGCCTAGCGTTTTAGACACATTTTTCATAGGCCGGCATACGCTGGCAAAATCGTCAAGGTGTGACTGCGATGTTGACACTTCAAATTCTCAGGCGGTTATGATTTAAATCGGCGTCCGGCAGGTTCTTAACAGGCTACGCCACGAGTTCGCCGGCGATACGTTTAGCACGCTATGCATAAGTTAAACTATCGTTGGGCATAGGTTGTGAACGCCGACAACAGGCTAAGCAATCGTTGGTAAAAGTTATCAATAACACAACGAAACGTTCTGTGCCCGTTACTAATATGTTATGCATACGACCAACACGTTATGAATACGCCCAAAACTTTAAAAAAACATCAAAATTTCAGCGTACGCCAACGTTTTACATACATTTATATACGTTGCCATTGCTGGTTAAAACGTCAAGGTGTGACAGGGCCCTTACGAAGGTTTCAGGTTACGAAACTACTCCCAGAACGAATTAAATTCGTAAGTAGAGGTACTACTGTATACACATATACAGCAGTGACGTGCTGCTCTGGGGCGAGGCGATGCAGCGACGTGCTGCTCCGTCCGGGCGACGCAGCGACGTGCTGTTCCGGGGCGAGGCGACGCAGCGACGTGCTGCTCCAGGGCGAGGCGACGCAGCGACGTGCTGCTCCGGGGCGAGGCGACGCAGCGACGTGCTGCTCCGGGGCAGCGACGCAGCGACGTGCTGCTCCGGGGCGACGCTGCGACGTGCTGCTCCGGGGCGAGCGAGCAGCGACGTGCTGCTCCTGGCGGGGCAACGCAGTGACGTGCTGCTCCGGGGCGAGGCGACGCAGTGACCTGCTGTTCCGGGGCGAGGCGATGCAGCGACGTGCTGCTCCGTCCGGGGCGACGCAGCGACGTGCTGTTCCGGGGCGAGGCGATGCAGCGACGTGCTGCTCCGTCCGGGCGACGCAGCGACGTGCTGTTCTGGGGCGAGGCGACGCAGCGACGTGCTGCTCTGGGGCGAGGCGACGCAGCGACGTGGTGCTCCGGGGTGAGGCGACGCAACAACCTGCTGCTCCGGGGCGTGGCGATGCAGCCATTGTGCTGCTCCGGGGCGAGGCGACGCAGCCACGTGCTGCTCTGGGGCGACGCAGCAACGTGCTGCTCCGGGGCGATGCAGCGACGTGCTTCTCCGCATGCTCCCATTCCTGACCTGACCCGAGTCCTTTTCCCAGTTATATTCTGGTCCTGTTCCTCCTGCCCTCTCACCACCATCCAGCACCTGTTCCTCCAGGTCACATGTGTTCTGCCAGAACCCTTTTCCTTGTTTCCATCCCAAGTCTAAATGTAAAGCTTTCGTCCATTCTTTCATTCCTTTCTTCAAATGTAACTGTTTCTGAGTCTGTGTCATGCTCATCCCGACAGGATTTTAAGGCTGCTGCCCACCGTTGCCTCGCGGTCCCTCTCACATTTCCTACTCAGCTTTAGTATACCTGCTATTCTCACCCTTCTCTTGCAATACCTCTTCCTGTGCCATCATGCATCCTTTTGTTGTTCTCCCACTGTTATCCCTTTCCCCTATTTTGTCTGTGATCCACTGCCCCCCCCCTGTTGTTCTGCGCTTCCATCAGCCTTAATGTCTGCTTTAAAATGTAAAAATAAATTGCCTCCACATGTGGAAAGGTGGTTGTTCAAGAAAAACGATCTCTCTCTGACTCCTGTAATCATTCACACCTTTCTATTTTATTCCTTCCCTAGAGGCAGTTGATCATAAGCCCACCTTCCTCTCCCCTTGGTCTTGCTTCCTCCTCACCCCAAACCTGGAATCAACCAGGTCAACTGTGGGTGTTGGGTCCTGTTCTCTCTGTTCTTTTCATCATTGCCATCGTTACAACAATAATTCATCTGAAAAGGTAACGGCTATCTTTATGCATGGGTAGTTTTGAGTCATTCACCTCATTTGTCTCGTTTCTTTCACTCTAGTGTTTAAGCCCTGTCTAAAACGACCTCCTTATTGAAAGTCTACAGTGTAATCCTTTTGTTACGCATGCGAGTCAGATCCAAACATTGTGTGTTTCGCGATTATTTGTCTCTAGACATCGGATGCTTGTTGTCTGGAAAGGTATTTGTGTACTTGAGATACCACCGAGGTATTCTTCTTCAGTGCCATTCCTGTTTTTGAAGATTATTGAAAATGTTTTCTCCTCACAATGCTTTATTTTCCTGTGTCTAACGTATACAAGATGCTTGGCAATAGAAGATTGTTTCCTTTTTTGAAATACAAACTCAAGGCTCATGGAAGAGCTAGAACACAGAAGGGATAAGGCCACAAAATAACAAAAGGAACAGTAAAAAGAGAAGGGGGAAGCACCAATAACAACAGAGTTGAGGGACAAAATAGAGGGAGACTCGGCCAAATAAGGGATGTGGGGAAGGATGAAGGGTAGGGGGAGGATGCACATGGACAAGATTGATACAAAAGCAAACTCACAGGAATTAAAAAAACTGGAAATTTAGGGAGTTTAACGGTTGTAGAAAAGATCATGGTTTTGGATTTGGGACGGTCTGAAATGGTGGTTGAAGGCCTGGAAGGAAGAATGAGATTGAAGAGGATGTGGAAGTTCATTCCACAGGTGGGGAAAAAGAGGAACAAATGAGTGAAGGTGAGCAGTGATCCTGGATTTAGGTAGTTTCACAAGAAGGAGGTTGATGGTGGGCTGTGTGCACCCTGCAGAAACCCGGGGGGGGGGGTGCGGGGACAAAGCACGGAGAGAGTAAGAGGGTGCAAGACCAGAAAGGAGGCGGTAGAAGACAGAGAGATCACTGACCTGTCTGCGATGGCAAAGTGATAGACCCATTGACTCATCTTCATCTTGGGAGATTGAAATGATCCTGAAGGCGTTGGTTTCCACGGCATGAAGCTGAGCAAGATGTGAGGCAGGATCGCCAGCCCAGAGGGGAGAGCAGTACTCAGTCAATCTGTGGATGAAGGCCTTGTAGGTGGATAGGAATTCAGGTGTGCTAAGGAAGGACTTTGCGTGACAGAGGATGCCTAGTGGCTTTGGAGGCCAACTTTGAAATGTGGTTTGCCCAAGAAAGATCATGGCTGATCGTGAGACCCAGGAGTTTTAATGACTCAACCTCGTGAGGAAGAAGAAGTCTGTATTCCCATTTCTCCTGTGTATTCACGTTTTTATTTTTTCTTTATTGGGCCTTAGGCTCGTGGAGTAGCTGCGTACACAAATACACAGCCACTGAGTTTGTGAGAACTGATCTGACTCTGCTCTGTACCCCAGCTTTGCTTTTCTCCACTTATTCTGTCAGTCCCGAGCGTAGTTTGTGTTGTTGAGGCAACTGGTAATTTTACCGGCAGCACCGACATTTCTCACGAGCGTTTTTGCCATCACCTGCAGGAAACGAACAGAGGGCGTGACCAGGAAAGGAGATGAGCTTGAGGGGGCGGGACTTCCGGAATCCATGGAGTCGGAGCCGACAGAAATTTGCCTAAAAAGTTGGTGGAGTAAGAAAGGGCCTTTTGCTAACGTGGGAAGAATTTGTGTGATGATGATGAGAATGTTTTCTGTTCATGATGATAATGATGATTTTGATTATATCAGATGGACTTTTAAACCTCTAAACTGAGAATGAATGGAGCAAACCAAACGTTAAAGGTTAACTTTTATTCATCAACCCCCTCTTCTCCCCTTGCATCTTCTCCTTCCAAAGGAAAATAAACGTTTTCGAACCTATCATTCCTGCTTATATTGTATAAAGTCGGGTCACCATTGTTTTTTGAATTGAGGGTCTTGATTTGTTTTTGTTTTTTAAATTCTGTTTAATAAGATATAAGGCTTGTCATGGAGCTGCCACTCACACATACATGGACATACAGATGAGATACAACACAGGACGATTACATGAGAAAAACACAGCCACTGAGCTTGGGGGAAGTGCCGTCACTTCCTGGGGCACTCTGGGTACCAACGACGTCGCAACAATGGTGCCGCTTCTCTGACCGCACTCGGCGAGGCGTTTCCTAAGGAGGAATCCCCTCCTCCCTCTGGATGGCAACCTATAGGGAATGTGTGTGCTCCATCCTTTTAAATGTTGAATGTCAAGCAAGGAAGCAGCACGTGCCATTTTTAAAGTCTTTGGTATGACTCAGCCGGAGTTTTAACCACCGACCTCCCAGACTCGGAGCTTTTGAGCAATATGAGGGCCTTGTGTGTGAGATATATTGCATTGGAAAAATCAAATATTTAACCACAACCTGTGATTATCCTTGATTGGACCATCGTATTATGAAATAAAAACTGATGTTCTTTGTGTTCTTATTGATTGTGACTTTTCCGAATTGAAAGGTTTTTTTTTTCTTCATCTTATACCCACCTCTCCCCCACCCTTTTTCTCTGTCTGTCTCCATCTCTCCCTCTCTATGTCTCTCTTTCTCTGCATCTACCCCCTGTTGTTATTAATTGAATTGCTCATTGGTAGATGAGATAATGTGCAGATTATACATTTTTGCTCCTGTTCTTCCTTCTTCCTCCCACATTATTCAGATGACCACTCCTCCCTTGCTGTAATGAAGGAAGATTTTGCTCTCCACGTTGAACACCTTTCAGCTGGAGGAGGGCGAGGCTTTCAACTCGAATATGAGGTGAATTATCAGAATTGGCTTTTAATGTCATTGTACAAACCTTTTTTTGTGTAACATATGTGTATGTTCATGGAAGAGCAACATGATAGAGAGGAGAAGGCACTCGCATTGAGGCAGGTGGCCCAACAGGTGGACACAAGCAAGGGAATGGATGAACAGGAAAAGGAGAGAGGAGAGGTGACATCATGACCTGCTTGTATAAGAAAGATGGATTGTGAGGTGAGGTGGGTGAGAGGGTGTAAATGAGTGAAAAGATGCTTCTAAAACTCACTTTCTCTACTCTTGACGTTATTGGCTCCAGTCACCAGTCTATTCTCTTTTGAAAATGCCTGACAGTTTACACGGCCTCAGCTTAATGGTTGTTATTGTCTGTCTGTTTGTCTGTGAGCAGGATATCTCAGAAAGGTTGTGGATGGATTTGGACGAAACTTGGTGGACAGGTTGGGTGTGTGACAAGGAAGAATTGATTCGATTTTGATGGAGATCCGAATCCAGATACAAGATTTAAAAAATTTTATTTTACAGGACAGTGAGTCTTCACCATTGAGAGATGGGGTGAAAATGATATATAGCATTATATCTCAAAAAGTTATGGGCGGGTTATGACAAAACCAAGTAGATGTGTTTGTTTGGTGACAAGAACAAGCCGATTCGATTTTGGTTCAGGTCTGAATCCAGAGCCGACCTATCACTGGGATACAAAACGTAAACTGTTCAGCCTGACGGAGGTATGCGCTCTACCGAGTGCCGTTCTTGTTGTTTCATGGTTTACCTGAAGGTTAATTCCATTCTGCCAAAGCAGACTCATGGCAAGGATTGCATTGGGTGGTTTGCCATTGCCTCCCCAGTCATAATGGAGGAGTGAAGTTTTAACTGGAGAGTGACACTTAATCAAACTGTACATCTTATCGACAAAGATGTAGTGCATGATGCACTATCAACATCAATGGTCACGTAAGACATCATTCGATTTTTCATTTTACGTTTAGTCTTATATGTGACATGGTCAATGGATTTTGGAAGTCATTCCAAGTACACCACCCTCAAACCAAATAAATAAATAACAAATCCTCCAGTGCGTGACAACCTTCGGCACCTGACGATGCCGCCTTGCAGCACATGGAGTTGAATTGGGAGGGAGCGGTGCACAATAATTGATTGATTAAATGCATAATTAAAATAAATAAAATATAATCATAAAATAATTAATTAATACCTTGATCAATTGGCTAACGGCATACCGAAACCACCACCGTTTCATCCGAATCTGTAACTTTTTGAAAATTAAGTAATTAATCGAAAAATTTAATATTTAATTGATTAATCAATAAATCAAAAATACCGTTTATAGCCAAATCACTTGGTCACTGTCACGTTCAAATATCAGCTTCCTTGTTCAAACGGTGTCTGAGATATTGCCAGGATGAGAAATAAAATGTATAAGTAATTAATAAATCGATAATTGTGTAGTTAATGAATTAATTGATTCATCAAAAAATAGAAAATACAGTTTTTGCCAAAGCACATCTTTACTTTTGTCCCTAAATTTCAGCTTCCTATCACAAAGGATGGCTGAGATATCGCCCAGAAAGCAAGAAAGAAAATAATTAATCAAATCAAAAATACTCTTTATCGCCAAATCACTTCCTCATTGTCATGTCCAAATATGAGCTTCTTAGCTCAAAAGATGCCTGAGATATTGCCAGGATGAGAAATAAAATAAATAAGTAATTAATAAATCGATAATAATTAAGTAATTGATTAACCAAAAAATAAACAAGCTCAAATGAGCTAAGATCCTCGTCCTCTTAATGATGACGTCATAAAAACGAAATAGACGTCCATTGTGATGTATCAGGTTTGCGATAAATTATCTGTGCTAATGCCCGGCTTGATTCCCGCAAACAAAATTCAAACAGCTTGCCTAGTTTCAGAGATAATGGTATAGGCGATTGCCATTAGCGGCGATATTATACGTCAACTTTTTTCTCCGAAGAATTTCCAAAATCGGAGATGGTTACTGCTGCGCGTGGGCTTTCTGCATATACATGGCAAGTTTCACGAAGATCCGATGAAAACTCTCGATTCTGAAACAAAAAATGTCAAAAAATAGGAATGACGTCATAAAAATTGATATGACGTCATAGTGATGTATCATATGTGCGGTAATATCTCTGCTAATGCCCTGTTCGATTCCCGCAAACAGAATTCAAAAGGCTTGCCTAGTTTCGGAGATATTTTTTAGACGATTTCCATTAGCGGAGATATTTTGACGTCATAACTTTTTTTTCTAGGAGAATTTCCAAAATCAGAGATGGTACTGTCTGCGCAGAGTATTTTTACATATGTATGCCAAGTTTCAGGAAGTTTGATGAAAACTGTAGGCTGTGAAACAAAAAAGTCCACAAGAAGAAGCAGAAGAACAACAACGTGAGTAAGACTTAGAGATCTCTCACGAGGATCTAAAAATACTGTTTTTGCGAAAAAATAGACAGATGGAACAAACAAGGGATGTGGACAAACAAGGGATGCGGTAAGGATGAGGGGTAGGGGAGGACGCACAGGGGTGAACATGGTTACAGAAGGAAAGTCTCAGGAGGGAAAAACTGAAAATTTGGAAGTACGTGGGGTTGGGGGGGGGGATTAACGAGGATCGTAAAGATCATGGTTTTGGATTGGGGAAGATCTGAGATGGTAGTGAACAGCTGTCTTGAAAAGCTGAAGGGAAGAATGAGATTGAAGAGGATGTGGAAGTTGGTTCCACAGGTGGAAAAAGAGGAACGAATGAGTGGAGGTGATCCTGGATTTGGGTAGTTTGCGAGAAGGGGGTTGATCGTGGACCATGTGCGCCTTGTAGAAACCTGGAGGTTGGGGGGACAATGGTCGGAAAGACCAGAAGGTGAAAGACCAGAAAGGAGGCAGATATTTATATTTAAATATGTGAAAAGACTTATTATTTTGAATTATTTATTAACTTATATTTACTTTGGAAATTTATTTCTGAATTGAGATGCACAACCAAACGACTTTTAAAACACACAAATTGGATAGTTTCAGGAGTGCCAAGCTGGGTCCCCCCCCCCCCCCACGCCACCTGACCACTCACCAGCCTCGATTGCTGGATATAGACCTGATGGAGCGGGTTGGAGGGCGCTCATTTCCCATGAATGACCCTCCAGTTTTTTTCTGATGACAAAATCACAAACTGTTACCAGTACCCTTGATTCTTACACTCATTTATCTTCATAAAGAGAGTGCTGACATGGATGCCATCGATGTTGGACTCTCTTTCACTTGATATTCAATCTGGATTGAGGATTATAATTGTAAGAATGTGGTTCTCTGAACTTTTGTTTTTCTCAAAGTGAGTTGTTTTTTTTTTGGTGAAGTTTGTTTCTGTATCCATCTTGTCTACACCGTGCGTCCTCCCGTACCCCTTCTTCTTCCCCACATCCCTTATTTGTCCAAGTCTCCCTCTATTTTGTCCCTTAACCCTGCTTTTGGTGTCCCCCCTCTCTTTCTACTTCCTTTTCATCCTGTTACATCCTGATCTGTTCTGTATTCTAGTTCCTCCATGAGCCTCAACACTATACAAAATATACAGGTGTGTTAATGTACTGTAATGTTATGATTGTTGCAATCCTTCAA